>RJWM01010743.1:0-30583 GCA_004363535.1 Dasyprocta punctata
AAGTCAAAAGAGTTATCTTATTCACTTGATTACAGTCAGCTTCATTTGCTAATAATAGTCATACCCACAGTCCTACTCTTGATGTGTCTTCATTTATTACCTACCTAATTCTAGGTACTTTGAGTCCAACAAGGGTGGTGGGACAGTAATATCTTCATTCCCTCTCTATAGGGCCATTTCATCCAAAAGCAAGGGTTTACTGGCTGGTGCCTAAATCCTTATAGAGATTTTAAATGTAGGTGCACAAAGGTGTGCTTGATTTGATTTTTGACTCAAGGCCTGGTTTTGTTGCTATTGTTTTTGTTTTTGAGCCAAGGTTTCACTTTATAGTTAGGTCGGCCTGGAACTCACTATGTAGTGCAGGCTGGCCTTAAACTTGAGGTGATCCTTTTGCCTCAGCTTCCCAAGTAGCTGAGATTACAGGCATGTTCCATTACAACCAGCTCCACATTCTTTATGAACTTCCAAGTCATCATAGATCACAGTTTTATCAAATATTCCAACACCTACCATTGATTAGCATTCCTTCAGCTTCTAGAATCGATTTACTTGTGCAACCTCATTACTTGACCTCTGATTCAATGCCACAAAACTGTTTCTATTAAAACAATTTTTGACAACAACAACAAAAAACCCTCATTTGATGATCAGAGAATAAAATCATCCTAGTCAAGAACAAAAGGTGCCAGGGATAGAGCTCAGTGACCCAGTGCCTGCCTGGCAAGCACAAGGTCCTGAGCTCAATTCCCAGTACAAAAAACGAAACAAACAAAAAACATCAATAATAATGAAGAAAACTACATTTGTTTGTGGCTGATTAGGATTGCAATCTGGTGCTCTGAGGTTTTACAAAATGGCAGCTCTAAGTCACCAGAGGGTTGGAAATTACCTTATTGGTTAGTCAGGAATTATGATTGGTGCTGGCAGAAGTTCAGCTGTCATAGAAAAGGGTTTGGGCGCACTCTTAGTCTTTGAGTAGTTTGCAGGAAGGAGTTGATTATACAGAAGGTCAGCAGGGGTTAATAGTGTTTCTGGAAACTTGTGTTTGCCTGAGTCCAAAGGTCAGCTCACACCCAGGGTGGATTTATATGCAGTTTAGTTCAAGTGTTCTGCTTCACTTGTGTCTGAGATCTGATGAACAGTGGCTTCTCAACTCCATTTTAAATGCCCTCAGCTGGGGCTGGAGTTGGAGCTCATTGGTAGGATGCTTACCTGGTGTGCAGGAGGCCCTAGGGTCCGTCCCTACCACCATAAACAAGCAAGTCAATGAAAAACCCAAGAATGGAACAAGACACAACAAAAAAAGAAAACAAGAAAAACTAAACTAACTAGGGAACTGAACCAACTGCACTCCACTTTGAATTTTTCCTTGACATTGGCCATCAGTTTCTATATTAACTGATATAGTCTAAGTTTTGTCAAAATCTGAGTAACAGAGCTGGGATGTAGGTCTAGCTTGCTCAGAGTCCTGGGTTCAATCTCCAGCACTGGTTGGGGGGAGACTTAATTACTTATACTCCTAAAAATCTATTTCTTACTCATGCTGTGTTTCTTTCTGATTACTGGAGCCTAATTTTAACGTAAAGTCTGATAAACCACTCATGGTTAGAAACATTGCCAGATTCCAAGGCAGAGACGAAAGGAGTTCTGGAGAGTCACAAACTGGCAATTCAGTGCTCAACCCTGAGGTGACACATTTCCTCCAATCACAAGGCATTGGGCAGAACTAGTTGTGTGGTCCCATTCAAGCAGAAGAGAACCAAGAAGCATAATCCACTTTAGAAAGTACCCTGAAGGGGCTGGGGATTTTGCTCAGTGGTTTAAGCACCTGCCTGGCAGGCGTGAGGTTGTGAGTTCGGTCCCCGAAACAAAAAAAAAAAAAAGTACCCTGAAGGTAGTGTGGGAAATACTTGGTAAACAGCATAATCTAGTGCTGGGATTATTGGAACTGGTGAATACAAGTCTAAGGTAGCTAAAAGTGCAGGTGCCTCATCCATTCCCAAATTTAAGGGCCCCTGCCCAGCTTTAATCCTACAAGCACGTTGGCTACTGCATGCCTTTCAATGTGCCACAAATGAACCTGTGTTGCCTTTGTTAGGTAACCGCAGTGTAATGCTTCAATTCATATTTAACCTTGATGTCAAGATAAAACCAATTTCTTGATTCCCAAAGGAATTTAGAGTACCAGATGATAATTGAAGCTTTGATGGAGTCAACAAGTCCCAGAGGGAAGCAATCATGCCTGGAAACTGTGCTGGTTCTCAATATATGGAAGAAGAAAGAACCTCAATTCCATGAGATCCCCATTGGCTCCCTAACTCAAAGAGTAAGTCTAGTATAATAATAATAATAAAAAAAAGCCAGACAAGCTGCTGCAGCACCTCTCCTGGCCAAGGAAGAAATGAAAAGCAGGTTCATTTTAAACTCTACAGATTCATCTCAAAAACTAAAAGTTCACATAACTGGATGTTAAGCATTGATAAATGAAAGTGACCTCATTCACATCCTCTTACAGGGGGATGAATAGATAATTTTCGGCAATCTTTTCCACCTTTATTTACAAAAAGCTTCCTTCCCCTGAAGAACTAAACAGAACAAGCCTATTGCTTCTTGGCATTTTGGCTAAGATCAAGTATAGAACAGGTCGGGACATAGCACAATGGCGTAGCACCTGCCTGGCAAGCACCAGGCGGAGTTGGATTCCTGGTACCAAAAAAAGAAAAAGTGTAGAAAAAACCAGTTTCCACAAATTTGATACTTTGAAACCACTGGTCTTTCCACCTCTTGGGTTGTAATTTCAGTTCAATAGTTTTAGAAGCCACAGTAATGTAGATACAAAATATATAATAAAGCCAACACACCTGAATACTCTAAGCATCAAAAATTTCTTACTTTGGGGGAAAAAAATGTAACCATTTTGGACAGTACTGTGGTGGATTTCAGCGGAACTCAATCAGTGTGGTTCTGGGCGTGGAAGGCCCGCCTGAGGATTGTTGCCAACAGCATAAAAGGAGACTTGGGAGGAGGATGAACTTGGCTGTTCTCATCATCGGAGGAGCTCATGGCTGCTGTTCTCTTCAGGGGAGCTCTGGTCTTTACCTTGATGTCGCTTCCTGGTTCCAGTGCAGATCCTTCACCTACTGGTGCAGACTTTCTAGCTTCCACCACTGTCCTTTGGCCCTTCTCACAGATCCTTGATACAGACTTGCATGAGACACTGCCCTGGGCTCTAGGACTCCAGCTGGACTTGTGGAGGACATTACCATGGGTTCTAGGTCTTCAGCTAGACTCATGCAGGACGTTGCCATGGAATCTAGGACCTCAGCTGGATTCTTTGGGTCTCTAGTACATCAGATGTTCTGCACTCTTCTGCATTTGACTTTTTGGGTGAATATAAAATAGTCCTATAAATTATGTGTCCTGTATTAAATCTATTCCCTTGAAGGGGCCAGGGATATAGCTCATCAGCCCAGTGCCTTCCTGGCAATTGTGAGGTCCTGGTACGAAAAAAAAAAGTACCATATTCCCTTGAAAACTCTGACTACAACAAATACTTTCAGTCACTTTTTTTTTTTTAGTCTTTTTGAGACAGGGTCTCACTATGCAGTTCAGGCTGATCTTGAACTCACTTTGTAGTCCAGGCTGGTCTAGAACTCAACGATCCTCCTGCCTAAGCCTGCCGAACGCTGTACAGGTCAATTTTATGTACATAAGTATGTATGTATGTATGTATTTTTTTGGTACTGGGGAATGAACTCACAACCTCGTGCTTGCTAGGAAGGCACTTACACCACTGGGCTAAATGCCTGGCCCTACTTTTTGAGACAGGGTCTCACTATTCAGTTCAGGCTGGCCTTGAACTCACTTTGTAGCCCAGGCTGGTCTGGAACTCACAATGATCCTCCTGCCTCAGCCTCCCGAGTGCTGTACAGGTCACTTTTAATTGGCCTTTTCTTTAAAGAATTGTATTATTAAAGCTGGGCATGGTGGCACACGCCTTTAATCCCAGCACTTGGGAGGCCGAGGTAGGAAGAGCGTTGTGAGTTCGAGGTCAGCTTGGGCTACAATGTGAGCACAAGGCCAGCCTGAACTACATAGTGCGACCCTGTCTCAAAAAACTAGGGCCAGGAGTTTGGCTCAGTGGCTTAAGTGCCTGCCTGGCAGGTGCGAGGTTGTGAGTTTGATCCCCGGTGCTACAAACAAACAAACAAATTATATTATTAAGTGCATTCTTGTTTTTTTTTTTGTTTGTTTGTTTGTTTTTGTACCTGATATCGAACTCAGATCTTGCGCTTGCCAGGCAGGTGTTTATGCCACTGAGCTATATCCCTGGGCCTTATTGATGTATTTTAAAAGTATTTTTAATCTTTCTTTTTACAATCACACATATTTACTGAGTACCTACTATTTTCTGAGTGAATACTTGTATATAGTATACACACACACTTAGAATAGTACCTAGCACATTTTATTATGTACCAGGCATATTTTATTTATTTGTTTATTTTTGGTCTTTTTAAGACAGGGTCTCACTATGCAGTTCAGGCGAGACTCAAGCTAACTTTATAGCCCAGGTTGATCTCAAACTTGCAAGAATCCTCCTGCTTCAGCTTCACGAGTGCTGGGATTACAGTGTGCACACCACACCTGGCCCCAGGCATATTTTAGTTTCAAAAAAATTGGACAAAGTTTGGGAGTTTAGCTCAGTGGTAGAGGGTTTACTGAGAATGCACAAGGCTCTGTTTGATCCTTGAGTTTTTGTGCAAAAAAAAAAAAATTGAGCCAGGTGTGGTGGTATATGCCTCTAATCCCACCACTTGGAAGGCTGATGCAGGAGGATCGCTGAGTTCGAAGCCAGCCTGGGCTACAAAGTGAGTTCAAGGCCAGTTTGAACTGCATAGTGAAATCCTGTCTCAAAAAGACAGAGAAAAAATTGAACAAGTATTAAGATCTAACATATATTCCTCTTTCTCAAGCAATTTTTTCAAGGTCACATTATATAAAACTTTAGTCACTATCTGTTATGGTTGATACATTGTGCCAATTGAGAAGTTTAGAAGTTTAACTGAGAGACTCAGCAGGGAGCCAGGGTTTTTACTTTGTAAACATCCTCATCCTGTGCAAAGGAGGGCAAGGAGACTTTGGAAGTGCCAAAAGAGGGGGTCCCAAAAGAAGTGGGGGCGGGCTGTGTACAATATAAAGGAGGAAAAGAGGCTTGCTCATTTCTCTCTTTTTGCACTGGCTGCTTCCTTGAAGTGTTGCCCCAGTGCCTTGCCACCCTGCCTTGGAGCCAGCTGATTATAGACTGAAACCTCCAAAAACTGTAAGATAAATAAACCTTTCCTTCCTTCATTTTGGGTGTCAGGTATTTTGTCCTAGCAATGAGAGAAAAGTAAAAGTAACTAAGACACTATCTTAACACAATTATTTGTGTCTGTCTGTCTTTCCCTCTCTGGGGATTGAACCCAGTCCTTTTTAAATTTTAAAACAGGGTCTTGCTAAGTTGCTAAATTGCCTAGGCTAGACTGGAATTTGGAATCTTCCTGCTTCAGCCTCCTAGAGTGCTCAGGCATGAGTCACCACACCTAGCTGTCTGTCGCACCTTGGCATAGTATTAATTATTTGCGCTATAAAGAGGCATAGAGTTAATTTATAGCAGCAGTGTGTTAAAAGGAAAGGCATAACCCTGCTGTACCATTTGATTATCACACTGCACCTAGAACGTTAATTTCATCCTGCGCATCACCTAACTGCTGCATTGTTGGAGGATTTTCAGCAAGGGAAGAGGCGCTAGGGGTGGTGGTGCACACCTGTAGCTAGCATCCTTTGGGAAGCTGAGTCAGGAGGACCCATCAAGTTCCAGGCCAACCTGAACTACACAGCCTGAATTACCCTGTCTCAAAACACAACAAACAAACAAGAAACAAAACAAAAATAACAAAATAAAACTCTAAAGATAGAAGAAGGCTGTTAAAAATAGATGTGTGCCTCGTGCCTGGGGTAAAGCTGAGCTGTAACACCATCACTCCAGAAGTTGAGGCAGGAGGATTGGAAATTTAAGGTCCGCTGAGCAATTTAAAATTTAGAAAAAGATTTGGGATGTAGCTCAGTGGTAGAGCATCCTGGGTTCAATCTCTAGTAGTGGGGATGGGGGTGGGAGGTGGATGTGGGAGTACTGTGTGTGGGATCCATGCAGCCAGGAAGGGGTAAGTCCCTCATGACTCTGAGGTCTCCAGCCAAGGGTTTCTTCTCTTTTCATGGTTAATGGCTCTAGGCTCACTGGTGGCTCCACTCCAGGTTCTCCTCGGCCTTACGGTCTCAGGAGCAAATCAGCTTCCTAAAGGACTGCTGGTTGGAACCTGCGCCAGATCGAACCTGGTTTTCTGGCCACTGACAGTAATTTTCAGAAGCACGTTACTTTGATTTCAGGATCCGCCTCCCCACATTTAGTCAGGGTCCTTTGCCCCAAAGGACTTTGTTCTTCCTCAGGCAGCTTGTCACAGTGGCACTCGCTGCAGCCGGCCAGTCCCGCAGAGCACCCCGCAAGAAGCAGCCCTTTGCCGCTCTTCCTCAGGAGAGGTCAAACGAGAGGCAGCGCGCCCGGCGGTCAGGCAGTGGCAAAGTCAGGGCCAGGTCGCCCACGGAGGAGCCAGATTCGGTCCTTTTAGGAACGGAACTGAGAAGCATAGCCCTGGAGCCACCAAAGCCGAGCCGGGAACGGCGTTTGCCCGGGCCAAGGCGGAAGCCGGACCATTTGGAGGACGGGACCGCGGGAACCCGGAAACGCCTGGGCTGCACCGAGCTGGCGCCAGCAACGGCGGCGGGAACCGGCGGCGCTGCGGGTCAGCGGTCGCGGCGGGCCCGGCGGGCTCGGCAGCCTGGGACGCCCGGCCGTGCTGAGCCGCGGTCCCCGGTGCGGGCAGCAGCCAGCAGAGTCGCGCGCGAGGTGAGTTCTGGGCGCTCCGGGGAAGGGCAGGCGCGGGAGGCCGTCGGCCGCCGAGCGGCCCCGGCGACTCCCAGAGCTGGAGGAGAAGGCGGCGCGCAGGGGGCTGAGGTGAAGTCGGCAGGATGAGGGGACGGCGCCGAGGACCTGACCTACTTGTTAAACAGGAGTGGGAGCAGATGAGGTGACACGTTGTAACTCCGACCGTTGACGTGCACGGAATATGCTGGGTGGAGGAGGAAAAGGTCCTGAGGAGAGGGGTGTGTCAGGTGTCAGGGAATGAGAACGGCATTGTGCGCCTCGGAGCTGAGCCGTACGGGTGCAGGGCGCGGGGCCAGGCTGGCGGGGAGGGCGCCCCCCGGGGACCGCACCCTGGGCTCCTGCTCTGCAGGCGACCCTGTGCCAGGGACACACGCACCCGAAGGGGTCCTGGCGCCCGTGAAGGCACAGGGACTTCAAGAAATGGAAAAGCTGCCCTTGGTAAGGCGAGTCTGAAGGCAAGGACTGTAAGAGTGGAATTGCAAACGGTGTGTGTGTGTATGTATGTGTGTGTGTTGGAGGAGGGCTCCGAGTATTGCGAGACTGAGGATTTTAACTAAAATTTTTATGTAAATCGTCGCAAGCACCGCTTACTTTAGGAAGGTTACTTCAAATAAATTAAAGAATAATGTCAAATGTAAGATGGGCCTTTGCTCATAAAATACGTATATTTCATTATTTTAGAGTAGAAACCCGAGTCTTATTACATTCTTTTAAATGTAGTATGTGAAGATGGGAGTAAAGTTTTTATCAACTTTCGGTAGTTAAACATTTGGTAAAGATGAAATTAAGTATATTACACTTGGTTATCTTAGTTTCAGTGGTAAATTCAGGTTGTTTCCTTTAAAAAGGGATGCCTTCTAAATCTTTCTCTGCCTGCCTGCCTGCCTGCTTGCCTTCCTTCCTTCCTTGTCTCACCGTGTAGTAAAGGCTGGTCTTGAAGTCACTATGTAGCTCAGGTTGGATTCAGACTGTAGTGATCCTCTTCATGTGCGCCACCACGACCAGCTCTAAATTTACATTTCTTTTTTTTTTTTTCTCCTCACCAGTCTAAATTTTCATTTCTAATCCTAACGTTCTTCCTCTTTCATTCCCACCACCACTGTGCGCATCTTTCTTCTATATCAGTAACTTCCAAACTGGACTTGCCGTTTTCAGCCTGTCCACCTTGAAGTTTCATGGCTCCATAATTGCCCCCCCCTTTTTTCCCTTTCAGTGTTGGGAATGAAGCCCAGGGCCTTGACCATCCCTGTGTCATTATTTCTAAAATCCAAAGGTCTTATACCATCTTTTGGTTATTCTCTCAGAGACACTACTCGGTGACTTTCTGTTGGCTCCAGAACTTTTTGTTTGTTCATTTGTTGTTTTTGTTTAGTTTTGGTGGTACTGGGGATGGAATTTAGGGCATCATGCCTGCTAGTAAGTGCTCTGCTACTGAGCTATGTCCCCAGCCCAGAATAAATTTTAAAATATTGTCATTCATAGCTCTTCAAAATTTAAGTCTTAGCTGGGCATGGTAGCCTATGCCTCCAATCCCAGCACTCAGAAGGCTGAGGCAGGAGGATCTCCAAGAGTTTGAGACCAGTTTGGAATACATAGTGAGTTCAAGGCCAGACTGTACTACTACAAAGCAAAACGTTTTTAAAAAAAAACAAAAACCCAAAACTTTGCATAACTCAAATCAATATGACCCTTTTTTAAAAAAATTACTTTGTACCACATGTTCTTTATATTTTTAGCTAAACTTAAGCAGTTTGAAGTGGAATTTGTGAGCATGCTATGTGCCTCCTTGCCTTGATCTTCACTTATATTGTTTTTTTTTTCCCCATAAAGAAAGCCTTTCTCATTACCTTTGTGAAAATTCTACCCTTTAGTGCCTTAAAATCTGTGTCTTCTTTATGAAACTTTGTAAAATTTATTATCTGTCTGAAACATTCTTTTTCTCTTGTGTGGTAGGCTTTGTAAGTCTTAATAGTATTTGCTAAATTTAGATTGTAAGACTATTTGAGAGTTTTATTATCCCTACTAGAATGTAAGCTCTCTAAGGAAAGTAATTGTACTTTTTAAATTTTTTTATCATTTTAATATTTGAACACAATATAAGATATTTTGCATTCTTAAATTTTTGTGATATAATAAAGTCTTATATTGCTTCTAGACACAAAGATAACTCCTGCATAGCCTTATATTCAGTATTTATTAATAATCTTATATTTGAAAATGTCTCTGTTTCAGTACCTAATTTTTTTTTTTTTTTTTTTTTTTTTGGTCTTTTTGAGACAGCGTCTCACTTTGCAGTTTAGACTGGTCTTCAGCTCACTTTGCAGCCCAAGCTGGCCTTGAACTTGCAGCAGCCCTGCCTCAGCCTCCTGAGTGCTGGGATTACAGTGTGCCACCACGCCTGACTGGTACCTCATTTGATCCTAGTAATAAATCTTTGAGGTAGAACACTTATTATAACTCTTAGTAGGTAAGAATAAGAAGGACAGGTCAAATAATTTGCCTTTGCTCCCACATAAGCTACCTTTATGATACTAAAAATGGATATATCTGTATCCTCATATTCCTTTTACTTAGTAGGGACTCAATATGTTGAATGGATGACTGGGTCGATAGTAGAATTGACATCAATGAAAATAATTTCTCAATTGAAAGCCTAAGTATTACTTTTGGTTTTTCTCCCTTTCCTGAAAAGTTTTGAGAGGAGGTTCTCCATTTGATGTTAGTCAACTATGAAAATTTGTTCTATTTTTCAATACTAGGGACTGAACACAGTGCTTCGATCACACACTCAGCAAGCACTGTCACTAACCTCTGTCCAGCCTTCAATTTTGGTATTTTCGTTTTGATGATATTGCATGAGGGCCAGGGATTTAGCTCAGTGGCCTAAGTGCCTGCCTGGCAGGTGCGAGGTTGTCAGTTCGTTCTCTGGTACCAAAAGAAAAAAAATTGCTTGAATATGAGTAAACTATAAACCTGTCTGGGTAACCGAAATAACTTGAACATCAAATTAGTAGTTAAAAATGTCATTAATGTAGCCGGGCGAGGTGATGCACGCCTTTAATCCGAGCACTCAGGAGGCTGAGGTACATAGTGCAACCCTGCCTCAAAAAATGAGGGCCAGGGTGTTGGCTCAGTGGCTTAAGTGTCTGTCTGGCAGGCGTGAGGTTGTGAGTTCGATCCCTGGTGCTGCAAATAAAATAAAATATAAAAATGTCATTCATGAGAATTAATATTTTTTGCAGTATGGTGATTGAACTCAAGGCCTTTTAAACGCTAGTCAAGAACTCTACCACTGAGCTACATTCATAGCCCTTTTTAATTTTGTTTGTTTTGATTTTATTTGCTCTAGTTGCTTACAATGACCTCAAAGTTATGATCTTCCTAACTTAGACTCCCAAGTAGGAAAGATTCTGGTTGTGTAAAGCATGCCTGACTGGGAATGAATTTATTACTGAAGTTCAGGTTAGTATGAATTGTTAGTTTAATGTAGGTTTTAGTCCTCAAAAAGAGCAAGTGTACACTAATGTTCAACTTAATTGTTTCCATTAATGTAGGAGTGTAGTGCTGTGATTTTTAATTTTGTTTGTTTGGTGTGATTTTACTTTGTTTTTTGAGTCACGGTGTCACTGTGTTGCCCAGGTTGGAATCAGACTCATGTTGTCAAGTGAACCTTCCCTGGCAACCTCCCAAGTAGCTGGGATTCTAGGCATGCACCACTATGCAAGGATTAATTTATATTCTTTTTTAAAAAAAATTTACTTTAAAAAAACTTTTATTAGTACATATTCACAATACATAATGATTACATTCATCATGGGAAATTGGTACACGTACATGTACATAACCCATTTTAATCTCTCCTTGATTTATATTCTTTAATCTTAATAACTACCTTATGAAGTTTATACTATTATTTATTCCTATTTTAGAAATGAGGGAAGGGAGGGACATAGAGATGTTGCTGAAGTCTGATTCCAGAGGCACACTCTCATGTGTTATTGCGACTGAACCTCACACACTTAAACATGGTTTTTGGGAGGGGTGTTTTTGAGACAGGGTCTCTCTATGTAGTTCAGACTGGCCTTGAACTCTGGGCAGTCATCTGCTGCAGCTTCCTGAGTGCTGGTATTTATAGGCATGCTCGACCACATCCAGCATCTTAGACATGCTTAAACACAGGCTTTACTGCAAAGATCATGGGCTGACTAAAGTCTTGTTTCAGTCTGAGCTCTGACATGTTAGGCAAGGTGATCTATATACTTAATATCTTGGAATCTCAGTTTCTTAGTCTGTAAAACAATTGATATTCCATTTTAAACACTAAATATATTTAAATGAGATAATGCTTATAAATGCCTAGTAGGCTATCTGACCAGTTGTAGATGTTCAAAACCATAGAAACTTAGCTTCTCTTAATGAAGTTAGAGTTATTAGAAAACATTGAATGAGAACCAGTTTTAGGCTGCATCTGTCTCTTATGTATTGTACAGAAAGATTTAGTTCACAGAGGAATCATTCTCTTCTTAGGATTTACATTATTGTAGAGTCCTTTATCTTGATAAATGCAACGCAGAGAATGCCTGCTATGTGTCAGGGGCTGATAAGTTACAGGAAATACAATAATAAATAAAAGGAAGGAAATGTATGTATGTCAACAGATTAGTTTGAGTTTGAGTTTAAGTGCTGTTATATTCAAAATGGCATGGAAAATACTATAGGGGGAATGATGTATTCGCTTGGAAGACTCAGAAAACTTGAGTGAGAGGATACCTATATTTTCAACCCTGTAAGATACATACATGTTCTAGTGGTAGAGAAGGGAAGAGTTTCCTGCTTTTTTTTTTCAGTCCTGGGAATGGAACCCAGGCCTTCACATATAGTAAGCATGTGGTCACTTCTAGTCCTAGAGTTTTTTTTTTTTTTTTTTTTTTTTTTTATAGATAAATATTTGTTGGAAAATCCAGGAAGGAATGTGTTTGCCACTGGTAATAGTTCATAGCAGAAAATTTAGGCTGGGACCAGATTATGAGGAGCTATTCTATGTGAGAATTTGAACTGTACCTTTATTTGGTAAAGAGTCAGTTAGATTTTATTGCTAAGGAATTTGATCAGATCTACATTTCATTAAAATATCTTCTGTATAGAGGGTAGAGTTGAGATTCTCAAGCCTGTCTCCCTCAGTTAATAGATGGTGATGTGGGAACTCATGTAAATATTGAGCAGTAAATATTGTACACACATAATTAATGCAATTCATATTCTATGAGGATAGAGGTGAGAGTCTGAAGCATATCTCAGTTACTAGGTAGAGTGACGTGAGACTTGAACAGTAAATATTGAGCAAACGTAATTAATGCAGTTCATGTTCTATATAGTTTGAACTCATAAATCCATAGTATATATAAATTTCTAAGATTATAGGTTTACCAAGGAGGGGTTGCAATTTTATGTTTAGAAAGAGTGTTGGTTAAAAAAAACCAAAAAAACCAAGAAACTATAGCATTTGAATTCTGGCGTTGGAAACTCGCCCTTTGGGGAAGGGGTAGTTTTCCATTAATCACCCAACACAATCACTAGCTAGGATTAAAAGTTTAAAATTCTTCCATGGTTTATCAAACCATAGATCCATAAAAAACAGCCCATTTTATATGTTCTGTTAAGCTTCAGTTAGTTTATTTTCATTGATAAGCATATTTTCCTAAAATTTTTATCATTTGTGAATACTATGAAGAAAGATTTTGCTTTTTTTCCTCTGGTACTGGGATTGAACCCAGGGCCTTCCCACTGAGCTACATCCCCAGCTGTTTGTTTATTTACTTATTTATTTATTCTTATTTGGAAAGAATGGTTCACCTTTAAGTTACTAAATTGTCCAGTCCTGGTTTGACTTTGCAATCTTCCTGCCTCAGCCTCCCTGAGTACTGGTATTACAGGCATGTGCCACCATAGTTGAGGGCCCTCATTTTTCAGGTTTATTATCAGGCTGAATTAAATAAACATGAGTCAAGGTTGGTGGTGCAGGGCTGTAATCCCAGCACTCAGGAGGTGAAAGCAAGAGAACTGCAAGTTGCAGGCCAGATTGGACTGCACAGACAGTTCAAAGGCCAGCCTGGATTATACAACAGACCTTTTCTCACAAAAATAGAGAGAGAGTGAGAGCGAGAGCGAGAGAGAGAGAGAGACAGAGAGCGAGAGAGAGCTTCCTTCCTTCATTTGATGCTGGACATTGAACCGCAGGCCCTCTTGCTCATGTTAAGCATGTGTTCTATCAGTGATTATATCCTCAACCCTGAAGCCTTATATTTATCTCAGATATCTACAATACTTTGCTCTGTGGGGTCAGCAGTTGGAATAAAGAACTGACCTAGAGTAGGATAGAGTGAGGATAAACTGGAACCTCTTAGCACCATAATTAGAGTCATGCTTTTCCTTGTATTTTCCTGTTGTACCCTATATAGCAGTTTATTATTAATACTATTTCTTTTTTCATGAATTGTTTGAATAATACATGTGTCTTGGTTACTTTTCTTTCATTGCCAGGACAAAATACCCAACACCTGAAATTAAGGAAGGAAACATTTATTTAGCTCATGGTTTGTGGAGGTGTCAAGCCCATAATCAGCTGACTCCAAGGCAGGGTGGCGTGGCATAGGAGCAACACTTAAGTAGGCAGAAGACAGCAAAAGCAGCAAGAGCAAAAGGTGCGCAGAAAAAGTCTCTTTTTCTCACTTAGATTGTATGTAGGCTGTCTGCCCACACCATCTAGGTGCCCTCCTCTTGCACAAAATGAGAATGTTTACAAAGTAAGAACCCTGACTCCCTGCAGAGTGACTTAAACTTCTGTTGACACAATGTATCACCCATTACAATCTACCCCTTGTCAACTTTGCAACCAGACACATTTCTTTAAACCAGTTTCCAGATTGACATGCTTATTCTTAACATTTCACAGCTTGAACATTATAACACAGGTTCAACAATCCTTAAGAAACAGTAGTATGTCCATCAACATTATAATACATTAGAACCATAGCATTCCACCACTGGCCCCCAAAGACTCATGCACATCCCTTTATACAAAACGCATTTAGTCCATCTGCAAGAGTTGGCAAAATCCCAACAGTTTCAGATGTTGC
The DNA here is from genome assembly GCA_004363535.1 of Dasyprocta punctata. Taxonomy (NCBI): domain Eukaryota; kingdom Metazoa; phylum Chordata; class Mammalia; order Rodentia; family Dasyproctidae; genus Dasyprocta; species Dasyprocta punctata. The sequence continues at coordinate 14,122 of RJWM01010743.1, forward strand.
TGAAAAGTCCAAGTACCAAGTCTCCTCTGAGATGTAAGGCAAACATTTAGCTGCAACCCTCTGTACAAATGAAAGCAAAGTTAAACACTTCCAACAGTCAATGGCAAAAGACAAACATTTTCATTCCAAAAGTTGCAAACGGGAATACAAAGCATTGGAAAGAAAGCAAGTCCAAAATCCAGCAGGGCAAACATTAAGTCCTGTAGTTTCATGTCCAGCATCTGAAGCAATCTGTGGCAAGTTGTAAGCTCCAAATGGCACTTCTGGGTGTTACAGCTTCCATGGCTTCTCTCTTTGGCCTGTTTTGCTCCCTCCTTGCAGCTTTCCTTAGACAATCCACATTCCTGGATTTTCCAAACTTCTGGGGTCCCCACTGCACCTTTGGCTTCATGTTCACAGCTTCACACTGTCCTCTCAGGGGCACAAGAAGCCTTTTAAATCTTCTAACTCATTCTGCATGCACCTAAAATTAGCACCACACGGATGATCCCAAGGTTTGCTGCCAGCTGGAGCAGTAGCCAGTCTTTCCTCTCTCTTGGCTATAGGGATTGATTGCCAGGATCGCTGGGCACACTGAATCCAATTCTGAGAAACAAATTTTCTATACTGCCACCATTCTGGAACATGGTTCTCTGCACTTTCTTCTCAGAGAAGTCTTTCACTTTTCCAGTTTTGAGACCGTGAAGTATAGAGACTTGCTGCTTCTTGTGATACCCCCAGGCCATCTTTTCTATTGTCCTGTTCCTTCTCAGCAATTGAGACTTCTTCAGCTCTATCTTTGTAGTCCACGGCTTTACTGAAATTTCCTTTTTGACCAAACTCACATTTTAAGTCATTCTACTGGGCTCTTTGTGCTGCGACCCATGTGGCTCCTAAGGTTCTTGGAGTGAAGGACCGCGAGAGGCTAAGAAAATAAAGACAGAAAGCTGGAGTCAGGTGGAGCCCTTATCCTCCTGATGGGAGGAAAGGAACTGCTCAACCAATGTTGCCGGTTTATTTATATACAGGGAAGGTCATGACGTCAATTTCAGCCCCTCTGCCTAGCAACCCAGGCCTGGATTGTTTAGGAGCCTCCTGTTTTGCTAGGCTGTAGGAGCATTTTTCACGTGGTTGACCCAGGTGCTCTTTGTTACTTTGGTAAGGTCATGTCTGGGTCATGCCCTAAGTCAATTTCCAGCTTCAATGGCTCCCAACATCTTTGCTTTTGATTCACAACATAAATCTGGCTAAAAGCCCCCAACAGTAACCATGCCACAGCCTTAACCTTCAACTGCCTTGAAATTTTTTCTGCCAGATTAATTAATCTAATGTTCTTAATTTAGTCTCAGGCAAAGTCTCTGGATATGAGCAAAATGCAAACGACTTGCCAAGCCATGACATACATCATCTGGTGTCCAACACCCCATCCAAACCTTCTTTCCAGCAGAAACCTCCTGAACCTGGACTTTATCAGCAAGATTTCTGTCAACCTTCTGATCTTCTGAGCTCTGACCAGAATTAACAGCTGATTTGAAGGAGCATCTGCTTGTGCAAAACAGGAAACAGAAAGATTTAGTGGCCCCTGTGGTGGAGTGCTGTGTGGAGTCTTGGGATTGAAGAGGGCTCTGTGCATGTGCAAAAAGAGGGGCAGGAAGTTTATTTCTGAAACTAGAAGGAGAACTAGAAGTTACTCTTGGAGAGATAAGTTGCTTCTCTGGGTCCAGTACTAAGTTGGGCAGATGTCATGTTAGAGATAGCTAATCTCCAGACTGGCAGAATCTACCACTAGCCAAGTGTGATAGGGCTATATTTAGGTCATTTTATTTTCCACATCACAGACTTTATGTGAAGACTAATAATACTAGCCAATTATGGTGTTGCATGCATGTAATCCTATCTACCTCAGAGGCTGAAACCAAAGAATTGTAAGTTTGAGGCCAACCTGTGTAACTTTGTGTCTCAAAAAGGGCTGGGGATGTAGCTCAGCCCTCACAGGGTTCAATCCCAATTTTATTATTTTTAATTTGTATTTTTCTTTGAGATAGGTTCTTTCTTATATAGTTCAGACTGGCCTTGAATTTGCTGTGTAACCCAGGCTGTCCAAACTTGAGGAGATCTTTCTGCCTCAGCCTTTTGAGTGCCGGGACTGTATGCATGGCCCACCATGCCTGGCTTCAAGCCTTTGTTTATGTAGTTACTTATTTTTATTTTTGGAAAAAAGTGGAACAAAATTTCATAACAAAATAGTAGGAGAGTAACAATAGTTAATACATTGAGTGTTGTTATCTTTAAAGTAATCTGAGTATAAGATCATAAGTTTAAAAAAATTCTCCAAATTATATTAGCACAAACCTTTCTTTTCAATCAACTAAGAGAATCTAGTAGTTTCATTACCTTGTATTTTGGGTTTTTTTCCTTTTGTTTTCCTTCCTTTCCCCTTTCCCCCATCCTAGTTCCTTTTTCCTTTTGAAAAATTTCTTTCCATTTCACAGTATCTATTGTACGTTTTGGACCCTGTTTACTCTTTCAGTTCCTCACACCAGGGAGATAGTACAATGCTTACACATGTGGGTCTGATTTATTTCACTTATGAGTGTGGTCTTTATTTCACTTATGAGTATAGTTGCATTCATTTACTATAAAAATCTCAAGTTTATCCTTCTTTATGGCTGAATAGTGTTACATTGTGTAAAAAGACAACATCTTTTTTAGCCATTCCTTCATTGATGGGCATTTGGGTTGTTCCCAAGATTTAGCTATCACAAATTGTGCTGCTATAAACATGGGTGCACATATATCATGTCGTATGTTGTTTTTAATTCTTCTGGGGAGATACCCAGAAGGGGTCTAGCTGGCTCGAATGAGACCTCTAATCCTACTTTTTTGAGGAATCTCCATACTGATTTCCACAGTGGTTGTACCAGTCTGCACTCCCACCAACAGTGTAGAAGTGTTCCTTTTTCCCCACAGTCCCTCCAGTATTTGTTATTGGTTGATTTCTTGATGACAACCATTCTTTCTGGGGTGAGATGGAATCTCAGTGTTGTTTTAATTTTCATCTCTTGAATGATCAGTGTCAATCCCTAGTTAAAAAAAATACTAATTTTTAAATCTAAAAATTAGAAGAGAGATAGATTTTGTATTTATATAGTTGAAATATTTGAGTACTTTACTTGGATATAGTAATGGAAATTCTACAGTCTGTGAAAGCTAGTTAAAAATTGACTAGTATAAATTACATTTAGGTGATATTATCATAAACTGACTCATGATACCTTGAGGAAGAAAGGAAAGAAGAAACAATGAAAAGTTGTTTAAATTGGTAAAGTGGGGAATGTGGCTCTCTGGTAAAGCAGGAAACTAGAGTTTATAAAGCTCTAATCCCACCCCCAGCACCACAAAACAAGGTGTTATTGAGCAAGATAAATCTTCTGTCCTTGCTTCCTTTCCCCTTTTCTTTCCTTCTTTCTTTTGTTTTTCTTCTTTCTTTGCTCGCCTCCTCTTCCTCCTCACTCCCTTCTTCTGTCCTTTCCTCCTTCTTTCATCAATTTTTTTTTTTCCTTTAGGAGCTTGTCCTAGGGGTGACAAAGAATGAAGCCGATAGGACAGCAGTGGGAAATGAACCCAGTGTAATTCATTTAAAAAAAAAAGGGAAGCCCTTGTTACCTGAGAAGGTCTCCAAGGGAGCTGGCCAAGAAGACACCCAAGTTCACAAGCTCATATGCACTTTTGTTGGGCTGATTAGGTGGAGTTGTGAAAATGAGACAATGAAACAAAGCAGTTGCCACTTTTAGCTCAGGCTTTTGACTTTGGAAGGAGCTGACTTCCCCTGTCCTCCAGTTTCCCATGGCCTATATCATCAGGCCCTTGTCCTTTGAAATAATAAGTTGCCATTTTTAAGCTGTGCCTCTGACAGGAGGAGAGCGTCTGTTCCCCAGCTTCCCTGCCTTCTAATTTCCCTGGGCACAAGGGGCTCCTTCCTTTTGTGTTGTAATTTTCCCAGGGCTTATTTTGATTTGCTCAGGTTCTATCTTGTCTGTCTACTATTTGTCCATCTCTTGATCCCATTTCCTTTATTTCCCCCCTTACCTCTCTACTTCCCTTTCTATCCTCCCTCCTCATCCTTCTCCTTTCACTTTTTCTCTCTCTCCTTTGTCTGTCTGTTTTTTTTTTTACTTTAAACAAAAGGAAAGTAAGAAACCAAAGCAAAACAATTTCACAATCAGCCAATAAGAGAGTAGCAATCATATTATTATATTCACAGAAATTATTTAGGATAAAAAATGTAGACATGAACCATCATCCAACAAATTATTAGCACAAAACTTTTGCCTCAGTGAATCAAGAGAAACCTACTATATGACTATCTTTTTTGTTATGATTGCTCTGTTGTTTTCAAATAAACATTTCGGATTAAAAATGAAATCTGAAGATGACCCTGAGAAAACTACTTTTCACTCAAAATTCTTTTTCTTTTAACTGTCTTAACTAATTTTTTATATACATAGATTTTGTTTCATTTCATCACACTAGTGCCACAATGCAATGGTTTCAGAGTCTCTCTGTTTTTTTGTTTTTTGGCTTTTTTTTTTCCCCCGGTGCTGGAGATCAAACCCAGGGCCTCACACATGCTAGACAAGCACTCTACTACTTAACTATATCCCCACTCCTGTTTTTTTCCCCTAAGACTGTTTTTCCCTTGAACTCTCGATAACCTTAGCACTGTACTTTGGTGTTTTTTATTTATTTATTTATTTTTTGCGGCACCAGGGATCAAACTCACAGCCTCACGCCTGCCAGACAGGCGCTTAAGCTGCTGAGCCAAACTCCCGGCCCTGGTTTTCTGAGGCAGGGTCGCACTGTGTAGCTCAGGCCGGCTTTGCGCTCACTTTGTAGCCTAAACCGGCCTGGAACTCACAATGCTCCGCCTACCTCAGCCTCCCGAGTGCTGGGATTAAAGGCATGTGCCACCACACCCGGCTTACTTTGGTGTTTTTTGAGACAGGGTCTTACTCTGGGCCTGAACTCAACTATGTAGCTTAGGCTGGCCTCAAACTCTAGATCGTCTTGGTTTAGTTGCCCAAATGCTGGGATTACAGGTGTGTACACTGTGCCCACTATGTATATTTTAGAAGTAGACAGGGTCTTAGAAATTGTGTAAAATAAATTTTAGAAAAATAACTTTAAAATATGTGTGGTATGTATAATATTTAGGAGCTACCTGTTGAAAAAATTTAAGATATTATAAAGGAACTGAAATGTTCATCACTAGGAGAAAGAGTAAATTACAAGCTCCACTCATCTGATGAAACATAGAGTTGTTAATAAGCAATGAACTAGGACTATATCAACACAAATGGCAAGCAATCATATCAGTCAGTGTTTACTAGAGAAACAGATATAATTCAAGGTATACAAATATGTAAGAATACATAAGATTGGCTTGTAATGGTCACCCACAGAGTGAGATATGAAAGAGCCAGAGGGTCTGTCTGCATACTGGAGACTGAAGGATCCAGTTGAAAGTCAGGATCTCACTGGAGTGTCCTGTGAAAATCCTTATCAGGAGACCTATATGTGTGTAATGGAAGGCTGAAGAATTTACACCCAGACTGAAGGATCTGTGCTGGAAACCAAAGAGATGCTGTCCAAGGTGAAGATGAAGACGGGAGCTCTCGCTGAAGAAATAGAAGCAGATCTATCCTTCTTCATTTCCCTTTTATATCAACCAGGAGACAAACTGCTGTAGGGTGGGTCTTCCATAGGGTGTGGAATTTCTGAGCCAATTTAGTTGAATTTCTCTTACTCGAGTTGACACAGTCGATCAACCATAACTGTCCACCCCTTGTCAACATGACAACCAACACATACCTTTAAACCTGTCTCCAGATACAAAGACAAGCTCATAATTAGGCCTAATATGCTGTAACTGTCCTGCCTATATAAAGAAACACAGTAATGCCCTTTGCAGAATTGAAGGCAAGTTTTCTTTGGTAACATTTGGTAACTTCAGCATTATAACATTGGTTTAACAATTCTTAAGAACCCATATTAAGTCTTGTCAACATTTGATTACATTAGAGTCCTATTAGGGGATAATTAATACAGTTATGGTTTCTGTAGCTGATCACAGGATCATAACTGGTATTTAGAATTACCTTTTTGTACTACCTATTCCTTACTCCTTTGGCCTTTAGCAAGCATCTCAGCATGTGTCGGTTCTTTCCCTGTTGGAGTGACCCTTAGCTTCAATCCTGAAAGTTCTAGGCCATTTTCCATTCTGCCTGGATTAGGTTGTTGTGTTTCTCATTGACTGTAGTGGTTTTTTTTGTTTTTTTTTGTTTTTTTTGTGAGACAAGATCTCACTGTGTAGTTCAGACCAGCCTTGAACTCACTGTCAGTCCAGGCTGGCCTCTAACTTACAGTGATCCTCTTACCTCAGCCTCCTGAGTGCTGGGATTACAGGCATGTGCCACCACACCCAACCTCTCATTGACTTTAATAACAGAGCACAGTAATCAAGGAGGCACCCTGTGGGATCTCCTGCACTCCATCTATATTATTCCTTTCCTCCACTGTGATAATAGTCCAATTTCCCCTTGATAGTCTGGGTCAACCATCCCTGACAACATTGTGACTTCCTTTTTAACTTTTCATCAGCGTCATAAGAAGACCAAAAGACCAGGGGGAAGTCTTAGCTTCCAGTTCAATGGTGGTATTGTTGTGTTTCCTGATACAAACCTTCTCTGCTCTGAAACTAAGATGTTTAAGCCAGCAGAACATCAGGTCTCAGGAACAGGAAGCAAAAATTTTGCTGGTGGGTCACTGAGGGTAATGGTGAGTGGTACAATTCCCACTTTCACCCCTTGCTTCCTGGACCTGTGAATCCTTGCTGTGGGAGACACGTGTAGTGAGTGCTGATTTGAAGCATACACAGCCTTTTGAAGAACCTTGCCTCAGTCTTACAAGCTTTTGCCACCTAGCTGGCTCTGTAACTGTGTCTTTAAAAGACCCTTCTATCTTTTATCAATGCAGCTGCTTCTGGATGGTGAGGAACATTATAAGACCAGTGAACTCCATAAGTATGAGCCCACTGCCTCAGTTCTCTCGATGTAAAATGTGTTCCTTGGTCAGAGGTAATGCTATGGTAATGCTATGTGGAATCCTGTGATGGTGGATGAGGTGTTTTGTGAGTCCATGGATGGTAGTTTTGGCAGAAGCATTATGTGTAGGGAAGGCAAATCCATATCCAGAATAAGTGGATATGCCAGTAAGGACAAACAGCTGTCCCTTCATGATGGAAGTGGTCTAATATAATCAACCTGCCACCAGGTTGCAGGTTGATCACCTTGGTAATGGTGCCATAACCAGAATCCTAGTTACTGTTCTCTTGTTACTGAGACCAAGTGCCCAACACCCAAAATTAAAGGGGGAAAGGATTATTTAGCTCACAGTTTATGGAGGTTTCAGTCCATAATCAGCTGGCTCCAGGGCAGGGTGGCGTGAAGACAGGCAGTGCAGAGGAGAAACAGTTCATGGTGAGCAAACAGTAGCAAAGCAAGCAAGAGACAGGACAAGGATCTTTCTGACCCTTATATTGTATCCAGGCTATTGGGATTAGGACAGTGCCAAGCCAATCAGTGGACTGATTTATTAATCACCCATCCTTAATCCTAGGGCTCTTAATGCTAGCATTGCACCATTAATCAGTCACACACTCTAGATTCAGCCACCTCTGAAAAGGCCCAACCTATGACTGCATGAGGCTTTAAGGGGACATCTAAAAACAAGCTGTAACAGCAATGGTAACTAAAATAAAGTTGTAGAGTAGTGCATACAGTTTGATATCATATATGTAAAATATTTGGAGCTTATAGATGTATCTTATATTTATATGCAAATTTAAAAAGATCAGAAATATATACTCCAAATTAATGATAATAGATTAGTCTACAGAGGGGCAAAGGAATATGACTTGGAGTGTGGGTGAAAGAGAAGTTAGACATTAATTTTAATACTGTTTATTCTTTTAGCAGAAGGGAGGGCCATGGATTTAGCTCAGTGGTGCTGCACCTGCCTAGCAAGTGTGAGGTCCTGAGTTTGATTCCTGATACCCAAATAATAAAGGAATGAAGGAAGGAAAGAGGGTAGCTCACTTGAGACCCCTTCTGTGTCTCTCAGACAGAAGCTTTTTCTCCAATAAGTATGTTCTGCTCTAAAAAAAAAAAAAACAGTAAAAAAAAAAAAGCAGATGTTACAGAATTGATGCTTTTTAATTCTGAGTGGTGAAATTATGTATGTATGTCACATTCTTAGTGCTTTTATTATGTTTACACAGTTTTATTTTATGTTTTTTAAGACAAGAGTCTCACAATGTAGTTCAGGCAGGCCTTGAAATCACTATGTAACCCAGACTGGCGTTGAACTTGTGATAATCCTCCTGTGTTAGCCTCCTGAGCTCTGGGATTACAGGTGTGCACAATCACACCTGATTTATAATTCTATTTTTTTTTTCTTAAGAAAAAATTATTATACTGTAGGAGAATGTGGAACTTTGTGACTGCAAGACTTTTTCCCTCAGTGATGGACACTGAACCTAGGCCTTGGACAGGGGCAATAAAACTTTTTTTTTTTTTTTGTCTTTTTGAGACAGTGTTTCACTATGCAGTTCAGGCTGGACTTGAACTCACTTTGTAGCCTAGGTTGGCCTCAAACTCTCGGTGATCTTCCTAACTGAGGTTCCTGAATTGTGGAATTATAGGCATGTACTAATCACACCCAGCTTTATTTTCTGTATGAGAAGTCCAAATGGTCGTATTAGGCAGCTTTCTTTTGCTGTAACAAATATACTTCGATAAACAACTTAAAAGGGAAAGTTAACTATGGCTCTTATTTCACAGTTTCCTATTTCACAGTTTCTTTCTCACAGTCCCGTTTCTTGCTTTGGGCAGCACAAAGCTGTTCCATTATTGCAGCCAGGAAGCCGACAGGGCGAGATTTGGGGGAGAGAGGGAGAGAGAGAAATAAAGCCAGGGACATGATATGGTTTTCCCACGCTTCCTCCCAAAGACCTCTTCCTCCAACCGGGCCCCACCTCCTAAGATTTCCATCACCTCCCACCAACCTCTACAGTTAAAAATCCAGCAGTGCACTCATCCACTAAGGTTAGAGCTATCATGATTAGTTACCTTTCGGTGACCTTACTTAAACGCTGCTACTACCTTGGAACTAAGCCTTCAAACACAAACTTTTGAGGGGCAGTTGTTGAAATCCTTTGGGTGGGAATATGACATAGACTAGGTACTTTTTTTTCCTGTGGTATTAAAATTCTGAGGCTCTAGGGATTTGCAAAAAACTGAAATAAGTCAAAAAGTTTTTGACAAAAACTGACCAAATTGTCATTGAATATCTTGGGTGATGTCATATGGTACAAAATTTTATTAGTATAATTTTAAACTTTCTACATTTTCTTTTAAAAATTATAGTTTTAAAATTAAATATAGACAGGTGTGATGGCACATGCCTGTAATCCCAGCACTCAGGAGGCTAACGCAGGAGGATTGCTGGGAGTTTGAGGTCAACTTGGGCTACATAGTGAGTTCAAGACCACCCTGAACTACACAACAAGACCCTGTCCCCCCGCCAAAAAATATATGTATATTTACATGCTCTTATGAAAAAAGAACACAACAGTAAACAACAACCAAAAAAGAACCCCATCAAAAAGAAGTAATGTCGTTTACCTGTAGTAGTTGAGTGTGCTTTCAGGTGTTAGGTATTAAGGTAAAAGTGGTCATCTGAGCAACTTCTCTCCTTTTTTGACCATTTATAAGTCTAAGAGCCTCACTAAACCCTAAATGGGGTCAGAGAGATTAATAATCAGGTTTTTTGCTGGGCGTGGTGTTGCATGCCTGTAATCCCAGCACTTGAGAGACTGAAGCAGAATCCCTGTGAGTTCAAGGCCAGCCTGGGCTGCATAAGTGAGTTCAGTGGCAGCTTGCACCACACACTGAGACCCTGCCTCAAAAGGAATGTGTAAAGTAATTTGTTGACTTTTTTTTTTTTTTTTTTGGTGGTTCTGGGTATTTAGCTCAGGTCTTACAAGTGCTAGGTAAGCACTGTACCACTGAGCTATATTCCTATCCCTATTGAGTGGTTAGAAACTGACCTTTAAATTTTCAGTTGCAAGGAAGTTAGGTACATTGTGATCTTGGCTACACAGAATAAACAAAAGACTTCCTTGAACAAATCAGTCATTGTTTGAGATTTTCCAGTAGACTTAGATCCTATGCCAAATATAGGGTGCTGGCAATTTTCTTTCTATATAGAGATAAAGGCACCAGGATATCCTAGAGTTTTACAGTACTGTGTAATATGAGCCAAGGAAGCTGATATTTAACATATAACTTGCTATTTCTAAATACTAGTTTTGTGACCTTGAATAAATCATCTAACTTTTTTTTTTTTTTTTTTTGCGGCACCGGGATTGAACTGACAACCTCGCCTCCTGCCAACTTTTTTTGTTTTTTGTTTTTTCTATTTCATTATTCACTATATTCTTCATTTTTAAAATAGATTACATCAGGTGATTTCTAAATCATCTTCACCTCTAAAATGCTTTTGCTGTTGCATGTTTACAAAAGTGAGAAAGCTGGTTTTTAAGGAAGTCTATGTGTTCTTTCCTATGAGCTTGGTCTTCTAACAAAGTGGTATATTGTTTAATTTTTGAGATTCAAATGAAATGATTAGGATAATTTCCCCCAATAATTATGCGTGCGCATTTAAGGTGACAATATATATTTCGCAATTAGAAGATTTATGCTTATATTCATGGTGTAGCATTGTTTGTGTTTGGGGTATGATTCAGTTGAGAGTGGGAATCGGCAAATTTAGTAGATTAGACTTTGTGTTTTCCAGAATAAGTTTCTCTGTAACCATGATACTTAGCCTCACCTAGGCACTGAATAATGTTTGTTTAATCTTTTTGAATGTATTATATGTTATTAAAGTAATTAGGAGTTATGGTGACAGAGTAGTCATGTTTAGAACCGTAAATGGTAACTTGATTCTGAGAGCTGTAATGAATTTTAAACAAATTTCATATTCAAAGAATTTGAGGTGGAAGACAGAATCATGGAAATGGTAAGGGGAGGAACAGAATGACAGAATGCCCTTGGCATTAACCCAGAGATAACAGAGCCAATATGAAAGCTAAGACTAAAGACTGGTGAGGAATACAAATTATTACTCTGTTCAATCGTTAGTTTTTTAAATCAATTTTATTTTTATTTTACATATATTAAAAAATATCCACTTTAGGTATAAAACTCAATGAGTTCTAATAAATGAATGTAGTCATATAACCACCACACAGAATATTTCCACTGCAACAAAAAGGCCTGTTTTCTCTTTCCAATTAACTCTTCACCCCTGCCCTTTGCTGCAGGCAAGCATAAATTTGCGTCTACCAATTCAGATTAGCTTTGCCTTATCTGGAGATTTATTTATTTATTTATTTATACTTACTTATTTATTTTTTTGGTGCCATGAATCAAACTCAGGATCTTGCGCTTGCCAGACGGGCACTTAGGCTGCTGAGTTATATCCCTGGCCCTTTAGCTGGAATTTTATATAAATGGAATTGTATAGTGTAGATTGGTATCTGTAAGTTTTCAGCTTATGTATCACTTTTTTATATTTTAGCATTATCAGTATTTTGTTCTCTTGTATTGCTGAGTAGTTGACCCTTAGTGTGGATATGTAAGACCATTGTCAGGGGTATTGAGAATATTTTCTCTCATGATGTGGTTTTTTGATGTTTTTGTAGTATCTTTGGAAAAGCATTTTAAAAATTTTGTCTGTTTATTTTCTTCAGTTTTGATACATGGTTTTTGTATCTGATTTAAGAAATTTTTGCTTTTCCCCACATGCTTATTTTCTCTGGTGTTTGCTTACTGATTATTTAGAGTTTTAGGTTTTTTTTTTTTTTTTTTTTTTCCAGTGCTGGGACCCCAGGTGTGCTAGGCAGGCATGTTATCACTGAGATACAACACCAGACCTGTAATAGCTTTTTTTTTTTTTTTTTTTTGGCCAGGAATTTAACTCAAGGTCTTGCACTTCTAGGTTTGCTATGTTTTTGATCCATTTCTAGTTAATATTTGGTGTATGACACTTAAGAGTAGTGATTCATTTAAATAGATATCATTCTAGAGCTGTCTTTCAGAAAGACTATCCTTTCTCTTTGGTATTTTGTCAAAAATCATTTGGTCAGGTATGTATGACGCAATGGACTGGATGTTTCTTATCTTTCTTTGAATTCATATGTTGTAATTCTCACTCCCATTGTGATAGGGGTAGATAGTGTTAAATATGAGGGATAATTAGTAAAACCCTTGTGAATGGGCTTACTGCCTTTATAAAAGTAGACTCCAGTGAACTTTCTGTTCTCTGTCATTTGAGGATACAATGGATAAGAAAATTATCTGCAAACATAGAAGAGAGGCCTCATTTTTTTTTCTTGCAGTGTTGGGGATTAAATCCAGGCTTTTATGTATACTAGGCTAGGAAAACACTGTATGATTGAGCTACACTCTTCTGAAACATTTTATTTTGTGGTAGTGTCTAAGTTGTCAAGGCTGGTCTTGAACTGTGTCCTGGATGCCAGGTTTATAGGTATGTGCCACTACACCTGGGTCAAATTTGTTCTGATTGCCTATATCCTTTGTGGTTATATATGAGTTTTTGATTTTTTAAAAAAATAAATTTTATTAGTACATTTTAGACATAATGGTAAAATTCATCATATGGAATTTGTACCTGTGCATGATATATCTTGATTCTTCTTTATTTCTCTTTTCTATCCCCTCTCTTCAGCTGCTCTTCCTCTCCTTACTTACAAAAGCTTTTTTTCCTTTTTTTTCTCCTATTCTTTCTCTCCTTTTCCATTCCCCTCCCCTCCCTAGTTCCCTTTCCCATTTGAACATTTTCTTCCTATTTCACAATACCTACTGTACATTTTGGTCCCTCTTCACACTTCTGATTTCTCACACCAGAGAAACCATGTGATACTTGAGTATGCGTGTCCAATGTATTTCACTTAAGAGTGTGGTTTCAAGGTGCATCCATTTACCTAGAAATGTCTCAAGTTTATCCTTCTTTATGGCAGAGTAGTACTGCATTGTATAAAAAACCCCCACATCTTCTTTGTCCATTCATCAGTTGATAGGTATTTGGGCTGTTTCCAAGATTTAACTATCACAAACTGTGCTGCTATGAGCATGGGTGTGCGTATATCACTGTGGTATGATGCTTTAAATTCTTTCAGGAAGATACCAAAAGGGGAAGTTCCTATGGAACTTTTGTTCCTGCCTTTTGAGGCATCTCCACACGAATTTCCACAGTGGTTGCAACAGTGTAGAAGGATCTTTTTCCCCACAACCTTGCCAGCATTTGTTACTGGTTGGTTTCATGATAATAGCCATTTTTTCTGGAGCAAGATGGAATCTCAGTGTTGTTTTAATTTGCATTTCTCAAATGACCAGCGATGTTGAACATTTTTTTCATATATTTATTTGCCATTTCTATTTCTTCATATGAGAAGTGTCTTCATTTCAGAGTCCATTTTTGGATAGGGTCTTTAAATTGGTGATGGGGCTGGAGTTTTTTGTTTTTTTGTTTTTGCATTTTATATATTCTAAATACTGGTCCTTTGAGGAGCAACTGGCAAAAATTTTTCCCCACACTGTTGCTTGGCTCTTCACTCTGTGGGTGGTTTCTTTTGCTGTACAAAAGCTTTTTAATAAGATGAAATTCCAATTGTTGACTCTATGTGATATTTCCTGTGCAACTGATATTTTGTTCATAAAGTCTTTACCTACACCAGTGTTTTTGAGAGTTCTACCTATTCTGTCTTCTAGAAGATTTAGTGTTTCTGTTTTAATATTTAGATCTTCAATTTATTTTAGTGCATGGTGAAAGGTGTGGGTCTAGTTTTAATCTTCAGCATGTGGAAAGCCAGTTTTCCCAGCACATTTATTTAAGAGGCTGTCTTTCTTCCAGTAAAGTTGTTTGGCCCCTTTGTCAAAGATAAGGTAGTTGAGTGTGTTTGGAGTTGTTTCTACCTCTTCTAATCTGTTCCATTGATCCTCAGGTCTTTTATTTATTTATTTATTTTTGCCAGTACTATGCTGCTTTATTGTGATAGTTTTGTAGTATACTTTCAAGTCAGGGATTGTCATGGCCCCTGCTTTTTCTTTGTTGTCCAGAATTGTTTGTGCTATTCTAGGTCTCTTTGGGTTCCAAATGGATTGTTTAGGATTGTTTTCTCTAATTCTATGAGATATGCTATAGGTATTTTGTTGGGATTGCATTAAATCATATAAGAATTTTGAAAGTATGGCCATTTTCATAGATTGGTTCTTCCTACCCAATCAAGATATCAACCAATTGATCAAGAAATCAACATATAACAAATTGTAGTTCTCCTAGCTTTCCATTTTCTAATATCTTTTTTGATCTCCTTTTCAGAGTACTGTAGTTTTCAATGTAAAGGTCTTTTACTTCCTTTGCTGGATTAATTTCTAGGTATTTCATTTTTTTGGATGCTATTGTGAAAGGTTGTTTCCCTAATTTCTCTCTCAGTGAGTTTGTTATTTGTGTACAGGAATGCTATTGATTTTTGAGTGTTAACTTTGTAGCCAGCTGCACTACTGAATTTGGTTATTAAATCTAGGTGTCTTTTTGGTGGAGTTTTTGGAGTCTTTTGTTCAGGTGTTTTTTTTTTTTTTTTTTTTTGGCGGCATCAGGGATCGAACTCACAACTTTGCACCTACCGGACAGGTGCGTAAGCCATTGAGCCAAACTCCCGGCCCTATCAGTTTTGTGTCATCTGCAAATAATGATAATTTTAACTTTTTCCTTTCTTCTCTTTACTCCTTTTATTTCTTACTCTTGGCTAATTGCTCTGGTTAATGTTTCCAGAACTATATTGAATAAGAATGCTGATAGTGAACATTCTTGTCTTGTTCATGATTTTAGAGTGAAAGCTTTCAGTTTTTCCATTTAGTATGATGTTGGCTGTTTGTATGTCATAGATGGCTTTTATTAGAGTGAGCTGAAGATCATCAATTTCAATTTTCTGTAGGGTTTTTATCATGAGTGGGTGCTGACTTTGTTAAATGCTTTTTCTTTCTGAATCTATTGAGATGATAGAGTTTTTGCCCTCAGGTCTGTTAATTGGTGTGTGCATCTCTGGGATGAATCCTACTTTGTCATGGTGTAAAATCTTCTTAATGTTTTTCTGCATTCTGTTTGCTAGTATCCTATTAAGGATTTTTGCATCTATGATCATTAGGGAAATTGAACTGTAGTTCTCTGTTTTTGATTTGATCCTTCTCTGGTTTTGGTATCATGGTGATGCTTTCAGGAATGCACTTGGGCATACTGCTTCCCTTGGAATTTCATTAAAAAGTTTGAGAAGTAGTGGTATTAGATCTTCTCTAAAATTCTTGTAGAATTCAGCAGTAAATTCATCTGGGCCTGGGCTTTTTTTTTTGTTGGTAGGTTTTTAATTACATCTTCAATTTCATTGAAGTTGGGTTATTCAGAGTTTTTATATCTTCTTGATTCAGCTTTGTTAATTGATACATATCTAGGAATCTGTCTTATTTCTTCTGTGTTTTTCCATCTTATTATAATACAAGTTCTTGAAATAGGTATTGATGATCTTCTGGATTTCTGGAGGGTCTGTTGTGATTTTGCTTTTTGATTCTTGAATGCATGGATTTGAGTCTTATCTTCCTGTTTTTTTGATAAGGCTGGCTAAAGGTTTATCTATTTTATTTAATCTTTCAAAGAACCAATTCTTTGATTCATTAATTCATTGTATTATTTTCTTAGTCTCCAATGCATTAATTTCTGCTCTGATTTTTTTTTTTTTTTTTTTTTTTTTTTTGGTACTGGGAATCAAACTCATGATCCTGCACTTGCCAGGCAGGTGCTTATGCCACTGAGCTATATCTCTGGCCTCTGATGTTTATAATTTTCTCCCTCATATGAGCTTTTGGCTTGACTTGCTCTTCTTTTTTTAATCTTGAACTTGAGGTTCAACATTAGTTATTTATTTGAACTTGCTCTGTCTTTCTGATGTAGGAATTTATTGCTATAAATTTCTCTTGTAGGACTGTTTTCATTGTAGCCCATAAGTTGTGGCATGTTGTATTGGCATTTGTGTTTAATTGTAGAAAATGATTTCTTTTTCACTTCATCTGCCAAGGCTTTCTCACTGAACTACATGCCCAGTGTTCTCATTCTCTGTCTCTGTCTCTCTTTCTTTAGAGTGGGAAAGGTTTATTGGGGAATAGGACTAGCTTCTGAGGGACATGAGGGGTCCCAAGTGTATTGCCCTGCAGGTTGTTTTCTTTTAGTGCTTGGAATGCTTGTCTCCAAACTCTCCTTGTTTTAAGGGTTGGTGTTGACATATGTG
>RJWM01010743.1:30683-62455 GCA_004363535.1 Dasyprocta punctata
TTTTTTTTTTTTTTTTTTTTTTTTTTTTTTTTTTTTTTTTTTTTTTTTTTTTTTTTTTTTGAGACAGTCTTGCTATGCAGTTCAGGCTGACCTTGAACTCATTTTGTAGTCTAGGCTGGTCTCAAACTCATGGAAATCCTCCTGCCTCAGCCTCCTGAGCACTGGGATTACAGGCATGCACTACCACACCCAGCTTTTTCATTGACGTCTATCGATTTATTTTTTGTTATTTGTATCAACTGGCAGCTGTTGGATTGATTTTTCCTGGTTCCTTGCTATTTTTAAGAAACCTTAAAAAAAAAAAAAAGAAGTCTTTTCATAATTCCTAACTGCAGTTCTCTCCTCTAGATCTGCTGTTCTATACTCATACTGGTTCATTCTGTTTTGTATAATTTCAGTAGAATTTTTAATCTTCTAGTTAACTGGTTGAATGTGTTTCACGGATTCCATGTCTTTGTATGTTGGGCAGTCATGATTTCCATCATTTTCCTAAACTCCTCTATTTTTTAATCTGTATCTTCTCTAGGTTCCCTAATTTAAATCCTTTGTTATGGTCATCATCTCTGAAGTCATCTGAGAAATTATTTCTTATTTTTTTCTAGGACCTCTTTCCTTTGATTTGTTACTTCCACTGTTACCACTTCAGAGAGTCTAGGTGGGCGGCTTTCAAATTGTTGCACTTCACTGTCCAATGGATTTGTCTTTGGTGAGCTGGGTGTGGGTTGCACCTTGTTTCCATGCCTTCTCATTTTTTAAAAAATTCATTGTGAATTGTTTATGGTAGGTATCTTTATTGCTAGTATCGACAACCCTTAGGAAATGACTACCTCTTGGAGATGTCTTCCAGGTGTAGCTGACTTTTGGGCTTTGAGTCTGTTACAAATCTTGTCTTCAACATATTGAGCATGAGAAATTGCTGTTTGACCTACCCTCTGGTTCCTTGGCACTGACCTGTAGTATTGCTTATGACTCTCTGGCCATCTAAGTCTTGGTGTACAAGGTAGAACAACTGATTAAAACAATTATGTCACCTTTGCTAAAGTAGTACAATCAATAATAACAATAGCATGAAACATACCCTAAAATAACAAGCTGTGGTATCTATTAATTTGCTACCTTTAACTGCATGAACTCTATTTGTAGTTATATATATAATCTAAAACACTCCAGAAGCCCTTCACTGTGGCACAAGTTTGTAATCCCAACACTTGGGAGGCTGGGACAGGAGATCATTATAAGTTCAGGGCCAGCCTTTGCTACATTCTGAGTTCAAGATTATAGGGGTGTGACACCACACAGGGCACTATGTTCACCTCTGTAATGGCTGTAACTTCCTGAAGTGTTTACCTTTTATCATTTTGAAATGTCCTTGTTTGATTCTAAAACTCATTCTTTGGTTATCTGTTCTACCTGAGAAAGTCTCTCCATGTTTTTCATTTGTTTTTCTGATGATATCTTTTTCCACATTCTGTTTTTTTTTCTGACTGGGGTTGAACATAGGGCCTTTGCAGTGAGCTACATTCTCACGCTTTTTTATTTATGTTTTGCTTTATTTTGGGACTGGATCCCAGTCAGCCACTAAATTGTCCAGGCTCTGCTTGAATTTACTGTCTTTGTGCGTCAGCCTCCTAGAGTGCTGGGATTATAGTCATGTGCCACCACACCCACCTTAATCTATTTATTTTTTAATTTATTTGTGTCTTTGTATTTAATACAAGTCTCTTTGGTGTATATCACAGTGGCAGTGAGATAGGTTAGGGCGTGGCAAAAATTGACTGGGAAAGTAGGTGTGACCTGTTAAGTACAGGATTCCTGACACGTGTGCAGAACAGTTTCTAAAACCCTACCTGTGAACTTCTCCCAGGAACTCCAGGTTTTCAGTAGTATGGTCTAGATCTGAGTCAGCCTTAAGCATGGGATCCCAGCACTGCCTCTCAGAATCCATATGTAGAAGTTCTTGCAGTTTCCTGGAGATTTAGACTGCATAAAGGAAAGACAGCCATGGGGAGGGGTGCTATCATAACTTTCCACAAAAATGTACACTCTGTTTCCCAGATGCAGCATGTGCTTTTATCTTTCCTCTTACCCTTTTTTTTCTCTTTACTTGGACCAAGCTCACTTTGCAGAGCCAGTTTCTCCCCACACTTCACTTTTGTTTTCTTGAATAAACTTTGCCACTGCTTTTTTGTTCGTTTTGTTTAAATCTTTGTTCTAAATGAAGAACCTGGAATCTAACTCCAGAGAGGTGAATGAGCCAGAATCCAGTAATGTTTAGTTGGTAAGCCACTATTAGAAGTAGGCTACTTGGTAACTGTAGTGTGTGTGGTTAGCATGTATGAAGCTCTGGGTTCAATCCCCAGAAAAAAAAAATTTTTTTAAAATAAAGTCACATGTAGTGAGTCTGAATTATTTTAAGGAAAATATAAGGACTCTTTCTATCAGTGGTGGAATGGGGTACATAAGAATTCATGTGCTTTTTTTTTTATCTTTGTAATTCTAAAATTATTTCAAGCGTATTTATAATTACCTGTTGCTGTATTTTTTTTTTTTTTTTGGTACTGGGAATCGAACACAGGACCTTGTGCTTGCCAGCTAGGTGCTGTGCTGCTGACCTGTTGCTGCATTTTTGTGATACCTTTTTAGAAATTCTTGCCAGATGATTTTACCATCTTTGTCTGTTGATTGTCCATACTCATCCACACTGAGATTTTTCCTGGGTTTTGTTATGGGTTATGTCATTTGGGGTTATGCCATGTGGGGTTACATCCTGGACATTTTGAGTATTATGAGACTCTGGCTCCTTAAACTTCCTATATTAATTAAGAACCACTGGGGAGGAGGAAATGTAGTGCCGCTTTACTGCTGTTCACCAATAGTGCTCTACTTCACAGTGGCTGCAGGCTGTGGTGGGAGGGGAAGGATCACTACTTCTCTTGTTCTTTCAGGGTGAAAATGATCAGCAAGGCTCTATCCCACAGATTTCACAGCATCCAGGCATTGGTAGCTGATTTGTCTTTTATCCAAGGGTTTTGGGTGTGATAATTTAGAAGGAATAATAGGGTTCTTTTTCCAGTTTGTCTAGAATCAGAAGTTTCTTGTTAGACATTTCTGTATGTTGTAATTTTATTTATTTGCTCTGTTTATTTTGTTTTTCAGGCAAATGAAGATAAAATGATGTCTGCCAACCTAAAATACCTTTCTTTGGGAATTTTGGTCTTTCAGACTACCAGTTTGGTTCTAACAATGCGTTATTCTAGGACTCTAAAAGAGGAGGGACCTCGTTATCTATCTTCTACTGCAGTGGTTATTGCTGAGCTTTTGAAGATCACAGCCTGCCTTTTACTAGTCTACAAAGATGGTAGTAGGTATCTAGGTTTTTGTTTGTAATTAATACAATTAATTTAAATTACATATATGTAAATATGTATTGGTAACTACACATTTGAATTCTTGCATTTTTCTAATTGAGTTAGTAGTAAGAACACTGAAATCTTTTTGTTTTTGGTACGAGGAATCAAAGTCAGGACCTTGTGCTTGCCAGGCAGGTGCTGTGCCATTGAGCTATATCTCTGGCCCAACACTGAAATGTTTTAAAAATTTTTATTAAGATACTTTTATTTGGTGATGGTTCATGCCTTTAATCCTGCCACTTGGTAGACTGAGACAGGAGGATCCGAAGTTCTATTCTAGCCTTGGTTGTATATGTAGATATGGACCAACCTGGGATACATAGTGAGACACTATCTCAAAAAACAAAACAAACAGGCATGGTGGCGCATTCCTGTAATCCCAGCACTTGGGAGGCTGAGACAGGAAGATTGCTGTTGTGTTCCAGGCCAGCCTGGGCTACATAGGGAGGTCAAGGCCAGCCTGACAACCTGAACTATAAAAGTGAGACCCTGAATTAAAAAAAAAAAAATTTAGATCATGAAACAAAACCTCCCAAAAGTTTTAGTCTACTAATAAAGGTGTGTTTTTTTTGTAATAAAGGCATTTTAATTTAATGTTATGATTCTTATCTTCTGAGTAATATAAATATGAATTGTGGTTTCCTGTATTTATAGTATAATAATTTGAGAAGAAGTAAGTTTTACAATTCTAAAACTGTTAAAACTTTAGAGGGGTCATAATTTGTTAGTAAGGACTTTATTTTGTTGCTACATTGATTAGATTAGTCCAGCAGTGACTTTTTTTTTTTTTTTTTTTTGTTAGTACCAGGGCTTGAACTCACAACTTTGTGCCTTAAGCCACTGAGCCAAACTCCCAGCCCTCTTTTTTTTGAGGCAGGGTCGCACTATGTAGTTCAGGCCGGCCTTGCTCATGTTGTAGTTCAGACTGGCCTTGAACTCACAACACTCTGCCTACCTCAGCCTCCCAAGTACTGGGATTAAAGGCGTGTGCCACCATGCCAGGCACCAGTGACTAATTTGATAGTTTTTTTTTGGTACTGGGAATTGAACTCAGGCGCTCATCCTTGCCAGGCAGGCACTGGACCGCTGAGCTATATCCCCAGCCCTTGATAGTTTTTTGAAAAGCTGTTCTACTGAGATGTAATTCATGAAGCATTTAATTGCCATGGTTTTTGTTTCCTTTTGGTGCTGGTGATTGAACTCAGGGCCTTAAGCATGCTAAGCACTCAGTATATGCTCTACTAAGCTACATCTCGGCTCTCTCTTAGGCTTATTTTATTTTATTTTTTGTAGTACTGGGAATCAAACCCAGAGCCTTGTGTATGTATTTACCCCTTTTAAGTGTACAGTTCAATGGTTTTTGAAGTGTTCAATTATTACTTAAAGTGGTGGTATGCATATATTTAACTTAAAGTTTGCCATTTTAATGATTTTTAATGTCAAATCACAAACAGAAACTGTGTAACTATTAAAAACTCTCCATTTGTCCTTATGTCTAGCCCCTCACAACCTCTGATTTACTTTCTATCTCTGCAAATTTGCCTAGTCTAGATATTTCATGTAAGTTGAATCTTAATATTTATCATTTCATGCCTGGCTTATTTCACTTAGCATAATGTTTTCAAGACTTCTCCATGAAACATATACCTAAACTTACTTCTTTTGTGACTGAATAATATTTCATTGTGTAAATGTACCATTTTCTGTTTATTCATATATTGGTGGACTCTGGTTGTTTCCACCTTTTGGCTATTGTGAACAATTCTGGAATGAACAATGTATAATGCAGCAGTAATGCTGTTTGAATCTCTGTTTTCATTTCTTTTATACATATAGGAGTAGGATTGCTTGGTGCTCTGGTTCTGTGTTTACCTTTTTTAGGAAAAGAAAACTGTCAAACTTTATAGGAACCGTACCATTTTATATTTTCATTAGCAATGTATAAAGGTTCCAGTTTTTCTGCATTCTCACCAAAACTTGTCCCTCTTCCTCTTTTTATGTTATGGCCAGTCTAGTGTGTAAGAGGTGATATCACCGCGTGGTTGTGACTTGCATGTTTCTAATCACTAATAATGGTGACTTTCCAGTTATTTGTTGACTTTTTTTTTCTGTCTTTTTGAGACAGGGTTTCACTTTGCAGTTCAGGCTGGCCTTGAACTTACTGTGTAGCACAGGCTGGTCTCAAATTTGCAACAATCCTCCTGCCTCAGCTTCCAGAATGCTGGGATTACAGGCATGTGCCACCACATACTTGGCTATTGTTGACCATTCGTATGTCTTCTTTTGAACTAAATTTGACAAGACTTGGTAATAGGATCTGTGAAGGTCAATAAAAAGAAAAAGAATCCAGTTTGAAGAATAATTTCTAGGTGTTTAGATTCAATTATTGGGTAATTTTTGGGTATTGCAATGAATGATACATGGAAGATAGATTTGAAGAAAAGTTGGGTCCTGTTAAGTTTGGGATACTATCAAACATTCAAATTAAAAAGTCAAATAGAGTATATGAATGTGAAATTGAAGGATTTGTCAGTTCATATATTGCCTCAAAGTCAAGTATTGCCAAAAAAATAAAAAAGAAAGAAAGGTTGCAAGGTCATGAGTTTGATCCCTGGTACTGAAAAACAAAAACAAAAACAAAAAACAAAAAAACAGGAATTGCAAAAGGAACCAGAACGTCAAGAATTGGACGAGCTAACCTATTATATATTCTAGATGAGAAAAAAGGTACAGACTGAGCTCTATATCATTCCTACTCTTTAGAGGTTAGATTCAAATCAGGCGTTGCGATGCATCCAGTGCTGGGAGGTTGAGGAAGGATGATCACAAGTTTGAGCCCAGCCTGGATAATGTTGTGAGACCCTGTCTCAAAATACAAAATGAAAAGGTATAGATCAGTGGCAACAAAAACTATGGCCTACATGCTGCAGCAGGCATGCAGAGCCCTTTCTGTCAGCTTGTGAACCAATTGTGTGCTTTTTATAAACTAAAATCTCAGTATTCCAGTTAAATTGTAGTGTTGGCACTTAGTGATAAATACATGAGTTTTGGATTGCACTTCGGGCGCTCGGTCCCTAACAGTTCGCCATTGCTGGTCTACATGAATACAAGTATCCACTGCATTTAACACTCTGGAGTCAAAGATATCTTTAATACAAATAACTGCATTATGGAGGGTGTGCGATGATACTAGCTTTCAGTGAATTGAAGTGCAAATGGGTATATTATATGCAAAAATAAATTCAAGTGAATAAAATATTAATATTTAAAAACAGCTTTATGACTTTAACACTGTCTAGCTTTATGTCTTTTCAACAAGACATAAAAGTAAAAATTAGCCATAAGGGAAAAAGCAGATCATTTGGGGAGATACATTAAAATGAAAAAATGTGTGTGTATCAAACCAAGTAAAGTGACAAGGCACAATTTGTTGGAAGATATATCATATGTAACCGCTGATAATTTATATACAGAATTACAACAATCTCTACAACTCAGGAAAAGATAATAAGTCAGTAGAAGAGGAGCCAAAAGCTAGAAATGGGCAATTCATAGAAGAGGAAACCTAACTGGCCAACTACATCAAAAGATGCCCAGGGCTGAGAGGGGTGGTCAGTGAAGAGGCCTGATCTGGCAAGTGCAAGATCTTGGGTTCATTCCCTGATGCTATTCAAAAAACAAAATGAAAGAGCGCAGTCTCACTAGCAGTCAGGGAAGTCAAAACCACAGAACACAATTTTCTTGCCCCAAATTTATAAAATAAGTTTAACATTACCAGGAATTGACTGGAATGTGAGACAAAGCTTTCCCTAAAGAGAAGAAATCATGATAGCATTAATCACTTTAGATTGAATTTAGAAATAAGCTATTTTTTTTAATTTTACAGGGAATAAAACAATAAAATAAAACAATGAGAATGACATTGGATTTCAAAAACAAGACAGTAGGAAATCCACAATAGTTACTATATCACATATTGTTATCCTCTAAGTAGATGCTCAGACTACCCGATTTAGGTCTGTGAAGTCAATCAAACAATACAAGCATTGAATTCTTTCTTTACTTCAGTTGCTGTCATCTCAGCCTGCATTTCTTCAAGTCAGTTGGTTGCTTCCAGGGTTGAGGGGTGGTCTTCTCTCCCTGTCTGTGCACAGGCTGACTCACAGAGAGTGCTGCTTCCTGGTTGTCTCTCAGGCTGCTGCTGGCACATGGGAGGGTGTTGCTGTTTCCTGGTTCTCTCCAGGACAGTGTGGCTGCTGCCAAAAATAAGCTAATGTTTTAGATTTTTTCTGATAAGTCTAAGAAAAAATGCTTGAGTTATTTTTATTTTAATGTTTTTATTATTTTGGGATCTGAAAAGGGTATCAGCGAGCAATCTTTAAATTGTTTTCATTTCAAAAAATATTCCACCTGTAACACCTGTAACACCTGGCTGAATCTGGAGAATCACAAGAGTCACACCTGGGCATCTTAGTACGATCCTGTCTCAAAATTAAAAATAAATAAATGAATAGATAGATAGATAGAGAGGTAGGTAGGGCATGCTTTGGATAGAGCTCAGTGGTAGAGTACCCCTAAGGTTCAATCCTCAGTACACAAAGACAAACAACTAACAAAACAAGAAAAATGTTTTCATGGACTGACCCTAGGCCTTGTGGTGCACTCTTGTGACCGTAGTGTTTGTGAGGCTGAAGCAAGAGGATTGTGAATTTGAGGCCAGCCTGGGCTACATCGCTAGTTGTTCAAGGCCAGATTGGACCAAATAGAAAGATTGTCTCAAAATAAAAATAAAAACAAAACAAAAATTTCTCATAAAGTTTTCCTGTTTATATTAGAGGGAGTCATCTACAACATGCCATTGTTGGTGAAGTATAGGGCTTCTTAGTTTTTCCTTTCTTGAGGGGTTTATCTCTAAAAATTCTTTTGACACTTTTTGTGATTAATAATGTAGTTTGGTTAGTTTAAAGTCTATTTACAAGGGCCAGGAGACAGGCCTTGTCTTAAATGCCTGTCTGGCAGGCACGAGGTTGAGAGTTTGATCCCTGGTACCGTGCAAAAAAAAAAAAGTCTATTTACAATTCCTTTCACCATTTCTTGTTACTATTGTGGAGGAAATAAAGGAAAAGGTTTGATTTCTCAGCTTCCTTACAGGTAGGGGTAACTAACGTAGTCTAGGTCAATGAGAGCACAGAAAGATACCTTAAAGCTATTATTTCCTCCTCCTCTTGCTGCCTGAAACAAGAACCAGTGGTTCAGCACTCATTTGGTGACCTTGTAGAATGTTATGCAGATAATAGATGAAAACTATGAAGGTAAAAAGCCTGTGTGTGTGTGTGTGTGTGTGTGTGCGTGCATACACACACACACACACATATGTACAGAGGCTGGGTCCCTGAGATACTATAGAAACCTTTGATTTGAACTCACGTTGTATGAGACAAATTGAGCTAGTGTTAGTTAGGTTTTCCATTGTTTGCAACCAAACCTACTCCCTGATTTACCTTGTTTTCTTGATTAAATCTTTATAATTATTAGTTGCCATGAGTAGCTGATGATAAATGGGAATGCACAAAATACAAATTTTTATCCATGGTGAAGAATACTTGGTTGACCAATTAGTGCATTGAGCTTTTGGTTATCATAAATGTGTGTGTACACACGTGTATGTGTACAGGTAGATACTTAATAAATTTGGCTATCCTGTATATAAGAGTGAAAGAGTATAAGGATAATGTTCTCCTCAATGTGTTCCCTTGTAATATTTAACATTTGAAATATTAGCATCACAAAAGTATGTTTCAGCCTGAAAACTATCATAACATGTGGCTTAATTTCCTCTGTTTACAAATGAGAAAACAGACCTTGAGAGAAAGCATGTTCAACTTACTTGGAGTTACTTAATTACTAATTTTTCTTATTTTACTTGTTTATCCTAGAATGTAGTCTAAGAGCATTGAATCGAGTACTACATGATGAAATTCTTAATAAGCCTATGGAAACACTTAAGCTTGCTATTCCATCAGGGATATATACTCTTCAGAATAATTTACTGTATGTGGCATTGTCAAATCTAGATGCAGCTACCTATCAGGTACTTAAAATACCTTTTTAATAGTCCTTTTAAAAGAAAGAAAAAAGGAAAGAAAAAAAACCAAACAGTAATGTTGCTATTTTCTTTTTCAGGTCACATATCAATTGAAAATTCTTACAACGGCATTATTTTCTGTGTCTATGCTTAGTAAAAAGTTAGGTGTGTACCAGTGGCTGTCCCTAGTAATTTTGATGACAGGAGTTGCTTGTGTGCAGGTAATACTTAACATCAGTATACCTTTCATTTTCATCATTGTTTCAAAACCTTATTTATTTTGCCTAGAGAATATGGTTCCATTGTTGAAGTAAATAAATGCAGACATACTTTTTGAGTGCTCCCTCCATGAAAAAATACTACGTTGATACTGTGATATAAATAAAAAAAATCTTATATAAAGAAATAAATAAACGAGCCGGGACTAGTGACATATGCCTGCAATCCAGCACTTTGGAAGAAGGCTGAGGCAGGAGGATTGCAAGTTTGAACCTAGCCTGAGCAACTTAGTGAGATCCTATCTAACAATAAAAAAAGATCTAAGATGTGGCTCAGTGTGAGAGTCCTGGGCTCAATCCTCATTACCCACTCCTGCAAAAAAAAAAAAACTTGCGCCGGAGTGTTATGCAGTGGTAGAGTACTTGCCTAACATCACAAGACTAGGTTTGGTCCTCATCACCACACACAGGAAGAAAGGAGAAAGGAAGGAAGAGAGGGAGAGAATGATGACTGCATATAAAACAAAACCGATTTTTACCAGATATGTAGAACATTTGACATTATTAGATATCCCCTTAATGTCTGTCAGCTTCCTTGAAACTGTTTTCTTGGTTCTCTTATGATTTTTGATGTGATTCTTATTTATTTATATTTGCGATAATGATTATTGATTTCCTTCATAGAGTCATCTTTTTTTTTTTTTTTTTTGTCTTTTTGAGCCAGGGTCTCACTATGCAGTTCAGGCTGGCCTTGGGCTCACTTTGTAGCCTAGGTTGCTCTCAAACTTGCAAACAACTCTCCTGCCTCAGCCTCCCAAATTCTGGGATTACAGGAATGCGCCACCACACTTGGCTCATGGAGTCGTCTTACTCTCTTTACATATAGGTTAATTTGTGTCATTAACTAATTTACCATTTAGTGAGATGCTGTCTTAAAAAAAAAAATGCACTGGGTCGAGCCGGGTGTGGTGGCCACGCCTTTAATCCCAGCACTTGGGAGGCTGAGGTAAGAGGAGTGTTGTGAGATCGAGGCCGGCTTGGGCTACAACACAAGCTCAAGGTGGGCCTGAGCTACATAGTGCAACCCTGCCTCAAAAAACCAGGGCTGGGAGTTTGGCTCAGTGGCTTAAGCGCCTGCCCTGGCAGGTGCGAGGTTGTGAGTTCAATCCCTGGTTCCGCAAAAAAAAAAAAAAAAAAAAAAAAAAATGCACTGGGGATGTAGTTCATTGCTAAGGCCATGGGTTCAATCCCCAGGACCACCAAAAAAGAAAAAAGTGTGTTTTGGAGTAGGACCAATTTTAGACATTACTGGCTTTAAGGATGTAACAAGTTTCTGAATAGCCGTAATCGAAATCTTGAACTTGAACTCAGAAGACATGTCAGTACTTCTGTGAATCAACTGTCCAGCAAGGAGAGGTTTAATATGAACTCTGTTGTACAGTGAGAAGCCTTATGTGGCTATTTAAATTTAAGTAGTCAGTCTGGGCCTGGTGGCGCATGCCTTTAATCCCAGCACTCAGGAGGCTGAGGTAGGTGGAGTGCTGTGAATTCAAGGCTGGCTTGGGCTACAACGTGAGCCTGAACTACATAGTGTGACCCTGCCTCAAAAAAAAAAAAAAAAAAGTAGGGCTTGGAGTTTGGCTCAATGGCCTAAGCGCCTGCCTGGCAGGTGCAAGGTTGTAAGTTTGATTTGCGGTACCACAAAAAATTAAATAAATAAATAAACAAATTGAAGCAATCAAAACCAAATTAAAATTTTTGTTCTTTTTTTTTTGTTTGTTTCTTTTTCCTTAGTTTTTTTTAGACAGTCTTGCTATGTAGTTCAGGTTGGCCTTGTACTTGCTTTGTAGCTCAGGTTGGATTCGAATACATGGCAGTTCTCCTGCCTCAATCTCTGAGTGATGGCATTACAGTCTATTGAGTACTGTGAAAATAAAGATTGGGAGGAGAGGACCTAGAAAAACAGGCCATTTCAAGATTCAAGGAATTAATAACACTGCCAGTACCACAGTGAAGGCAACCTGAATAAGAAATGAATAATTTTGATATTTTGTTCCTCTTTTTTGAGACAGAGTCTCACTACCTAGTTCACACTGACCTAGAATCACTGTCTAGGTCATACTGGCTTTGAACTCATCATGATTCCCCTGCCTCAGCTTCCTGAATGCTGAAATTACAGGTGTGTGCTACCACACCCATAGAACTCCAATTTTGATATTAAGAGTTATTCAATACATTGATTGAGAAGTCTTCGGTAACAATGAACGTAATACCTTCTAAAGGAAAAATGGCTTTAAGGAGTCCAGCTCAGGCCAGGAATGTAGCTCAGTGGCACAGTGCCTGCCTGGCCAGCATGAGATCCTAAGTTCAATTCCTGTCACCAAAAAAAATGTCCAGCTCATAGAAGATCAATCAGAGAAGTGAAAAAATAGATTTCATAGAAAATTTAACAGTACTTATAAGGTATCAATTGATTAGATAAGGGTCAGTAACATCATAGGGTATCTTACCTGGTATGATGATCTTGAAGTGCCTTCTGAAAATTTTTCTTTCAAGAGTATTGAAAGTTTTCCTTCATTTACTGGTAGACATCTTTCCTTAGAAAAGTCTTCCTTCCTTTTGTTTGATTTAACGTATTTTTTTCTAGTTGCCTATGTTTTTGCTGAGGTAACACAGGGAATATATAGTTCTAATCCTTTCATCTACCTATTTGCAATGGTAGTCTTTAAAAAATTAGCCTTTAAGGATTATTTTAAAGTAATAGATCGGTCTCTAATAAATTAAATGTATAGTATTTATTGTCCCTTAGGATATTTTTTGAAACCATAAATTGAAATAGTAATATATTACTGTGGGGGGAAGAATGATTCTAAGATTTTTATTCAAAATCTCTTCTCTGCAATTCCCAAAAATGATACCATATGTATCTTTGTTAAGGTCTGTGGAGGCTGTTAATATGAATTTTGTAAAATATTACAAAAATTAAACACCAAGTTTATTTTTGCTTGTATTTAGTGGCCCTCAGAGTCCCAAGAGGTTGATTCTAAAGAACTGTCTGCTGGTTCTCAATTTGTGGGCCTCATGGCAGTTCTCACAGCCTGTTTCTCAAGTGGCTTTGCTGGAGTTTATTTTGAGAAAATCTTAAAAGAAACAAAACAATCAGTATGGATAAGAAATATTCAGTTGGGTAAGTTTTAAATGTTTTCTAATATATTTTAAAGAGTGATTTTTTTAAGTGATTATGTTGTATTTACAGATGTCTGTGAAAGTTTAAAATAAATAAGCCTTACCTAAAATCTGCTATTGATGCAAATATCTGGCAATGTTTTGCCTTTTAAAAAAACGGCTTTATTCAAGAATATGGACCTTTAGATTTGAAATAAAATTATAGCTTATTCTGTCCTTATCATTGGAGTGTTAGTAAATTTATTCTTGGTTGCCATTTCTTCCCCAGAAGATATTGCAGGTAACATATTTTGCTCCTAGACAAGGGGATTGAGATACTTAAATGAGGGAAGTTGCAGTGATGAATTTTTATTTCTTTTCAAATCTAAAAATGCCTTTATATTTCAAAGTGTTGTGTTTTAGCCCTTGAATAACACTGCATTTTTCTCACTGGAAGTATATAGCTTAAAAAAGAAAAAAACACATATTGAAGGATCACCTTTCAACAAATGTTTATAGTATTGTTACATTTCAGTCCTCACACATGGATTTCAACATTTAGTATTCATGGCTTGTATTTATATTGGATATAAAACTGTCCATGTGAGAAGCAACTCTTTTGCAGATCACACCTTATATTTTAAGCCTTTGTCCTCGTGATTTGGGGGATTATTTTTTTACCACCCTCCCATTACATTTACTTAATAGCTACACTGTATTTCTCTTGATCAGCAGTTGTGGCTTTCCTCTCGAAGTCCTAAACAGTAAACTGTACTCAAAATGACCCATATTTTAGGTTACACCTTCCAAATTTGATTAAAATTTGTCCTTTTACCTATTTTCTTTCCAGTAATGTAAAAAAACCTGAACCTCCATTTTATCACAATAGGATTTATGTTTCTCTGTAAAATTTGTAGAAATGTATTTTTAAGTAAGAACATCCAAGGTAAATATTTTTAAAGGAAAATTTGATTATCTTTTGCTCAGTTTGTCTAGAAGGCAGGTTCACAGGCTTGAATTCAGTAAGCAGCTTAATTTACCATTTTAGAAAGAGCGTATCTATAGCAAAGTGTTTAAGCACTTGGTTTTTGAAGTCATCTTAATTCTGATTTCTCTTTTTTTTTTATTTACGAAAAATCTACAAAAAAATCAATAGAACAGACAAGCAGGTTTAGCAAGGTCATGGTACAAGGTCACAAAGCCATATACAGAAATCTAGTGCTGGCCTACATACAAGCAATGAACAATTCAAAAGTAAAATTGTAAAGGCACAAGTTACAACATCACAAAAAAGCTTAAAGTAACAGTACTGTATAAATCTACCAAAATTAATTCTGATTTCATTACTTATCACCTATGTGACCTTTCAGAAGTTACTTAACCTTCCTGAACTTTAGTTTTCTCATCTGTAAAGTTTAGTACCTAATTATAGTTCTTATTTTATATGTTGTTATGAGGGTTAAATGAGGTAACACACATAAAGTGTATGTCTTGCACGCATACGTTATTGTGAGCACTAATATTAGCTATTTATATAAACGTGCAGATAGAAAAAAGAAATATTCAAAGTTTGTATGAGTTGGCTAAAATTTTCTTGTATTGTAAGGTAAAAGTGGAAGATAAAAACCGAATTCTTGATTCTGTGGTGTTTCATGGATCTCTTTGAATTGATCTGGCAGCACTATTCTCATGGAAAAATTGTAAGCCAACTTAAAAGTTTTAAAAAGATACTTAAGTAAGTTATAGACAACTCAGAATTGCAAGAATAAAAATTAAAACAACATAGCAGTTTTTCAAATACTGAATTATAAAAGATTAGTAAATGGGTAAGAAATCTTAGCCAGAGAGTAGGAAAATAGGAACTATTACCTATGGCTGCTAGGAATACAGATTGATACAACCTTGTTAGATCTCGGTTTGGTAATGCCTAGAAAATTTTTAAATCAATGTAGGCTTTGATGTAAGAATTTAGGATCCAAATGAGACTTTATCCTACAAAAGCAAAAAATAGGTGTCCAAGGTTCTTCATTTCAGCATTGGTTATAATTGTTAAAAAAAATAGAAGAGAAGACAGGTTAAATAAATTACTGATTTTGGCAGGTGTGAGGTTGTGAGTTCGATTCCTGGTACTGCAAAAATAAATAAATAAATAAATAAATAAATGATTTGATTAAATAGCATAGCAGTTAAGATCACAGATTCCAGAACAGGGAAGAAAAGAAAAAAAAATGAAAAGATCAGACTACAGAGCCATACTACCTGGATTCATATGAATCCATTACTTATTATAGTGTGAGCTTATAGTTTCCTATAAAGGGAACATACAAGTGTCCGTCTCATAGATTTATAGTGAGTAATGTGCATGAAAAACTTAGAATAGTTCCTCGGACACAGTATTATGTTGTTCCATACATATATTATTCAGACAGTGAAATGTTACACAACTGTTAGAATGTAGTAGGTCTGTGCATATTGATATGTATGATGTGTGCATCTTTGTATACTTGTTAATTTTCCATCACTGTAACGAATATCTCAGAAAAACTACAAAGACAGTTTTATTTTGACTAATGATATTAGAGTGTTCAGTCCATGTTTAGTTGACTGTGTTGCTTTTGGACCTGTGGTAAGGCAATCAGTCATGATAGAAGCACATAGTTGAAAAAGCTGTTCACCTTATGGTTGTTGGGAAGTGAAGGTCTTAGTGAGCTAAGACCTTCCACTAGTTTCCACCTTGTGAAAGTACTACCACCTCCCAGTAGTGTCATAAGCTGAGGACCAGACCTGGGCCTTTGGCTGACAATCTGGCTCTAGAAGGAAGGAAGGATGGATGGATGGATGGATGGACGGACATATGAATTATCAATTATTCTTATTACTTAAATTTAAAAAATATATTCAGGGTTATTTTGTAATTATCTGGCAGCATTAATTTCATATTGAAAATTAGACACATTAAGAAGATAGAGCAGGCACAAATAAAAGTTTAATAGTGTTTTACATTCTTTTCAGTTCCTTTCCATCATAGAAAACTGCCTAGTTAAGGCTTTACGTATATAAGGAAAATTTATTTATCCTCTTTGCCTGTATTCCAAAACTACCCATAAAAAAATGGCCCCTGAACCAGGAAGTGAAGGGAGGGGAGAGGAAGGAAAGGTAAAGGGAATGAAAAAAATTAAGACGTGTTATGTGCCATATACCTATGCCCCACAAGAAATGTAATCATTATGTATTGCAAACGTGTACTTTAAAAAAACAAAAAAGTGGTGAGTCCTATAGATGTTTGTCTCTAGCAGTATTCTTGGAAATTTCTTAGATCCAGTAGTGTTGGAATAGGCAGTACTGCCCAGAATTCAGCAGTGAACAAAGTTTTTTACATTCACTGAGCTAACTTGCCCTAACAATAAGACTTCAGTGGTCCATACACATTCTGATAGCATGCAGTTGTCTGACTTTTTCTCAGCTCTGAATTTTTTCCATATTGATTATTGTGCATTTAAAATGTCTAAATACAAAACAATGCTGTCATATATGTGACCTTTTATATATGCATATATAAAAGTAGATACACCAAAATCTCAACGTAGCAATAGAAAGATATAATACAAGAAAAAATGACATGTTAAAATGAGCATCTTACAAATATTTGAATGAGCAGCCATATAATCATGTAATTTATGTTGGGATTGCAATGTAATCATGTAGTTAATTCAATATATTAGTGTTTGAAGGTTGGTATCTCTGGTCTTTTTTATATTCTTACGTCTTTGTCTTCTTATATTCTTATAGTCATAATATGTACCAAGTATAATTTTGTTGTTAAATTTATGTAAACCAGCTGGTTATGATAGCACATGCTAGTAATCCCAACATTCTGGGAGGCTGAGGCAGGAGGATTGCAAGTTTGAGCTCAGTGTGGGCAACTTAGTGACTTAAAGAGACACTATTAAAAAAAAAACTAGAAAAAGAAAAAAGTTTATGGTAACCAAGTAAAAAAATCAAGTATAAATAAAGTATTAAATTTTTGGAATGTCAATAAAAAATATCTTCAGAAAAACTGTATGACATAGATTTAATTGTTTTTTAGGTTTCTTTGGGAGTGTATTTGGATTGATGGGTGTATATGTGTATGATGGAGAATTGGTATCAAAGAATGGATTTTTTCAGGGATATAACCAACTGACCTGGATAGTTGTTGTTCTTCAGGTAAAGCATGTAAAGTCTTTAATGCTAATAAATATTATTTTATTATAGAGAATCAAAGTAGCTATTTATATACTGATTTGAGGTGAAAAATTCCCTCTTGCTAGTTTTCTCATTGTATTGCTTGTCCAGGAAGATTAAAAGTACAACTGCTCTTGTTGCCTTTATGAAAAGTTATTTGAAAAAGGGTTATGATAGCCAGGCATAGTGGCGTCTGCCTTTAATCCCAGCACTTGGGATGGGAGTCTGACGCAGGAGGATCGTTGTGAGTTTAAGACCAGTCTGGCCTACAAACTGAGTTCAAGGCCAGCCTGAGCTGCATAGTGAGACCCTATCTCAAAAAACAGGGCCGGGGATTTAGCTAGTGGCCTAAGTGCCTCCCTGGCAGCTGTGAGGTTGTGAGTTCAATGCCCGGTACAAAAAAAAAAAAAAAAAATTAAACTCTGGAGTATTTAAAATTAACATTGTGAAAATGCAAGTTTAAGAATGAAATAGTTGAAGCTAAGAGTAAACACAACTTTTAGTTTTTCTGTAGCTTCTATCATTACATAGAAGGTCTGGTATAAGACCCAAGAAGCAAATTCAATTGTGCAACAATTTTTAAATTCATTTTATAGTCACATATTTGAAGCTGTCACATTCCTTCAGTTTATATCCAACTTGTAATTGTTCAAGAGTTGAGGAATTTTATCTTCAAAAAACATACTCATTTCAAAAAAAGAGTATTCATTTCAAGCTAGGCATGGTGATGCATGCTTGTAATCTCAGTGTTTAGGAGATTGAGGCAGGATGATTGCAAGTTTGAGGCCAGCTTGTTCACATAGTGAGTTCAAGGCTAACCTAGACTGCATAGTGAGACCCAGTCTTGGAAAAAAATTTTTTTTCTATTGTGCCAAGCGTAGTGGTGCTCACCTATAATCCCAGTTAATTGAGGGAGCTGAGGCTGGAGGATCACAAGTTTGAGGCCCACTGTGAGTTTAGTTAAACCCTGTCTCGGAGAATAAAGTGGCCTGGAGCTGTAGTTCAGTGCCGAATATGCTTAAGGCCCTGGGTTTAAACCATAGTACAACAAAACAAAACTACCGTAAACATCAAGCCCGCTTACCATCAAATGAAACTTACTGAGTACTCAGGAAGTCATAAAAATAAACATACAAATCATTGCCCTCAGGTGTCTTGGATTTTGGAATATTAGGATATACATGATGTATCTTGGGGATGGAACTCAAGTCGAAACACAAAATTATGATTTTTTTTTACATATACATCTTATACAGATAACCTAAAGGTAATTTTATATAATACATTATTTTCAGTGCAGCTAGCTGTTTTGTTTATTCACTAACCAGTTTTCTCACATTTGTCCAAACAAGTGATGTTTAATTGCTAATTTGGATAAGGATAGATTTTTTAAAATTGTAATATTGTTACCAAGTGCAAGTCTAGAAGCTCATCCCTTTGAAGAACTAGTGTGTCGGGGAGAGAAAAAGGCTTTATTCATGGTCAAAGAAAGAGGAGGAGGAAGCTTTGCTCACAAATCAGCTTCTCAATTCCAGAGGGACTGAGGGGTTACAGATACAGGATAGGAATAATGAGAGAAATAGGATAATTGATGGGAAGAATATTCAGGTTTTAGAATAGGTGATCTTCCAGGATCTTGGTACCATCTTTTTCATCCTTTTATAGTTTGATGTTTCCGGTCATGTGGCTGATAGGTGTCTTTACCTCCTAAGGGAGTAGGGAGATACTAGGCAAGTCTAGATTAAGTTGAGCCTAAATTATAGATCTGGGCAAAATATTTTGCAAATAACCCATGTGTCTATGTGCAAAGCTGAATAGAATCTTTCTTAAAGGTTAAGGTAACACAGGAAAAACAGTATGTGAAGAGAAGCCAAGCATCTTCATCCCATTCTGGCCCTACTTTGGTCATTCATCACACATCTGCAGGCCCTAGTGAAGAGTCAGTATTTACAGCAAAAGTGACCTTCACATCCCTGAAAAGTAACCTAGGCAACTATTATAACATCATGTGTCAGATGTGTTATCACAGAACTAGAAAGAAATTTATGTATTGCCCAGAGATGTGAACTCCAAAATAAATGATTAGGTTGACTAAGAGCAAGTAAAGCTGAAGGTTGTATGTTGATCTTCCCTCTGGTAATAGTATGATCAAACTCCTTGTAAACTTTTGATAGTTTCTTTATTAGATACCTTTTGAAATAAAAGTACTCTGTTGAACCAAACCTGCAAATCTAATGGTAATAAAATATGCTTACTGTAAATCACTTACAATAATGAGATTAAGTTTTAGACAAAAGCCTAAAGCTTCATGAGTAGTAAAAAATAACCTCTTAAAACTTTTACAGGCACTTGGAGGCCTAGTTGTAGCTGCTGTGATTAAGTATGCGGATAATATTTTAAAAGGATTTGCAACCTCTTTATCCATAATATTATCAACACTGATATCTTATTTTTGGCTACAGGATTTTGTGCCAACCAGGTAAAGTAGTTTTTATTTCTTTAAATCCCCATAAATATATAGAAAAGTAAGAATTCTTCTTATAGTGATCCTGTTACAGCTTTTGAGAAATCATTGAAATGTCATTTTTAAAATTCATTTAACTATCTTTTAAAATAAATACCTCAAGCCGGGCATGGTGGTGCATGCCTTTAATACCAGCACTCGGGAGGCTGAGATAGGAGGAGCGTTGTGAGTTCGAGGCCAGCTTGGGCTATGACATGAGTGCAAGGGCTGCCTGAGCTACATAGTGCGACGCTGCCTCAAAAAACCAGGGCTGGGAGTTTGGCTCAGTGGCTTAAGCGCCTGTCTGGCAAGTGCGAGGCTGTGAGTTCGATCCCTGGTGCCACACACTGAATAAATACATACATACATACATACATAACATACATACATACATACCTCAGACTAAATACAGTGAAGGCAAATTTTCTATCAGAAACTTTTTGTATAAATTTGAATACCAGCTGGGTGCAGTGGCACATGCCTGTAATTCCAGCACTCAGGAGGCTGAGGTAGAAGGATTACTACATGTTTGAGGCCAGTCTGGGCTACACAGCGAGTTCAAGGCCAGCATCTACTATGTAGCAAAACCTGTCTCACAAAATCAAAACTAAGCAAACAAACACACAAAAAATTGGATGGCCAGAATTTTCCTAATAGGTCTGAATGTTTTTCTCTTGAAGTAAAAAAGTCATATGAAATTTTTATAGGTCATGTAAAACCATAAAATAAATCATGCCTTTTTTTTTTTTTTGTACCAGGGATTGAACTCACAACCTCATGCCTGCCATGCAGGCACTTAGGCCACTGAGCTAAATCCCCAGCCCTATTTTTTGAGGCAGGGTCTCACTATGCAGTTCAGGCTGTCCTTGAACTCAGTTTGTAGCCCAGACTGGTCTCAAACTCACAATGATCCTCCTACCTCAGTCTCCAGAGTGCTGGGATTAGAGCTGTGTGCCACCACACCTGGCAATCATGCCATTTTAAATACATCATTCATGTAACTAAATCC
This sequence comes from Dasyprocta punctata, assembly GCA_004363535.1. Classification (NCBI taxonomy): domain Eukaryota; kingdom Metazoa; phylum Chordata; class Mammalia; order Rodentia; family Dasyproctidae; genus Dasyprocta; species Dasyprocta punctata. The sequence goes on from RJWM01010743.1 coordinate 51,298, forward strand.
AGGAAAATAGATGACATTCTTGAAGATAATTTATGTAGAAAAGGTGGCTCAAGAGAAGCCTCAATTCAATAAGCAGGCAAAAAAGCAATTTGGGAAGGAATTGTAAGAGAAGTAGTGAGAGGTAAGGCAGGAGACCCAGGGCTTTGTGGTATCACAGATGCCAAGGAAGGAAATAGACACAGGAAGAATTCAGTGTAATGAGTACGCATGACAGCTGGTATTGAAAGCTCTATGAATTTTTTTGCAGTTATTAATTTATAATCCTAGACTGATTGGATTACCTTTTAATGACCTTCAGGACACCATTTTTAGTATTCTTCCAACTTCACCCTCTTCCTGATTTTTCTCAGTCTCTAAACTTTGGAGTCTTACCTTTTTCAGTTTCACTTAAATTTGAAGTTGAGGCTTGTATATCTAGTTGCCTGTTCAACATTTTCACTCTGAAGTTCACTAGATACTCATTTCCTACTCCTGGCTGGGTTTCCCAATTTGGTAAATGGAGCACCTTTATTCTTGCAGTGGCTCGGGCCCAAATCATCCTTGACTCAGAGAGGAACACGGTTTATCCTCAGTAACTGAAGGGAAGCGGTATTTATAGATAGAATTACAGGATGGTTTATAGGAGGTTCTTAAGTGTGTGAAACTTCTTTTTTTTTTTTTTTTTTTTTTTTTTTTGCGGCACCGGGGATCGAACTCACAACCTCGCACCTGCCAGACAGGCGCTTAAGCCACTGAGCCAAACTCCCGGCCCTGGTTTTTTGAGGCAGGGTCGCACTATGTAGCTCGGGCCGGCCTTGCGCTTGCGTCATAGCCCAAGCCGGCCTCGAACTCACAACGCTCTGCCTACCTCAGCCTCCCGAGGTGTGAAACTTCTTAATTTTCTGAAGTGGAGTAAGAAGTTAGGTCATCAGTTTATTTTTTGTTTTTAATACAGAAACAAATTTTGTCAACTCTTCCTTCTTATCTCCAGTATCAGACCATTTCTCACAACTGCCACTGCTACCACCCTGTTTCAAGCTACCCTCATTCTTATCAGGGTTAAGGAAATGGTTTTCTGACTTGACTACTTGTTTTTTCTCTTGCCTTGGCATCCTCAGTCTTCTATTCAATAACCAGAATGATTTTATTTTCAGTATAAATCAAATACATCACTACTATGCTCAGAAATCCTCTTAATTGCTTTTCATCACTTAAGTTGAAAAACTTAATGGATTATTTGACTTGGCCCTCATCCACTTCACTGTTCTCATCTAGTAGTATTTTCTTCTTCATGTTATTTTAGAACTAGAGTGAAATCAGGGTTGGTGGTACAGATGTGTAATCTCAGCACACCGAGAGACTGAGGCAAGCAGATGATAAATTCAAGTTCATCTTGGCTCAAATTTAGCAAAAATCCTCTCATATAAAGGGAGTGGAGTGGGGTGGGGATGGGCTATAGCTTGGGCAAAAGCCATGGGTTCAATCCTTAGTACTGAAAAAAGAGAGAGGGAGGGAAGAAGGGAGAAATGAACTATAGTGACTTCTTTGTCAAGGGCTTTGATTTGCCCTTCATCTTCTTGGATCTCATCTGCATTCACATGGCATTACTTTTTCTGTGTTTGTTTTGTTTTTTATTTTTTTGAGAGAACGTCTCTCTATGTAGTTTGTGCTGGTCTTGAAGTCAATGTGTAGCCAGGCTAGACTCAAACTTGAGGTGATCCTTCTGCCTCAGCCTCCTTAGTGCTGGGATTATAGGCATGTGCCACCACGCTAGGCTGGCATTACTTTTTAAATTAGAGAATACCTTCCACCATTCAAACCTTCTCTTTTCTCCATCTTCAGAAGACTTATCATCAGATAAGAAAGCAGGGCTAGAGCCAGGCATGGAAGCTGAAGCATGTGATCTCTAGTTTGAAGCTAGACTGGGCTACATAGTGAGATACTGTCTCAAAAAAAAAAAAAAAAAAACAGAAACAAGCAGGGCTGGTACTTAGCATACAATATATACTAAGTATGTTTGTTGGGCAAATGTCAACATTTTAATACAACTTGTAAAAATTTATTTGCATTATTGCTAGAGATAAGGTTATGCATAGAATTTGACAGTAGAAAAGTATGTTCTTTATATTTTTGTATTGAACATTATGATTTTAATCCTCCTTTAGCAACCTGAACAACAGGTCTGGGACTTGCATGTTGAGATCTGTACTTTTTCTGAGACAGAAATTTGGAAGTATTATTTTTTCCAGCTTGGTGTAGAAATGAGTCATTTAGCTATTGAAACAAGTCTTAACAATTAACACCTAATGTCTTCATGATGCCTTATTCTCTGTTTATTAGGTGGGGAATCTATGTGTCTTAATATTGGAAATGTTTGGAACTTGTACATCCTTGAGGTTTATTTAAAAATTCATACCAGGGCCGGGAGTTTGGCTCAGTGCCTTAAGCGCCTGCCCTGGCAGGCGCGAGGTTGTGAGTTCAATCCCCGGTGCCACAAAAAAATAAATAAAAAAAATAAATAAATAAAAATAAAAATGTAGTTGAAACATAAAAAAAAAAAATAAAATAGAATAAAAATTCATACCATTTTCCAAAAAAAGGAAAAAAAATTAAACTTCATATAGATCAAAGTAATAAACTTTTGATTTTTGAGTCATGCAGGGAAATGTAAATAAAGTAAATGAAAAAGTAAATCAGAGCCGGGCGTCGTGGTGCATGTCTTTAATCCCAGTACTTGGGAGGCTGAGGTAGGAGGAGCTTTGTGAGTTCAAGGCCGGTTTGGGCTACAACGCAAGCACAAGGCCGGCCTGAGCTACATAGTGCGACCCTGCCTCAAAAAACTAGGGCCGGGAGTTTGGCTCAGTGGCTTAAGCGCCTTACTGGCAGGTGCAAAATTGTGAGTTCGATCCCTGGTGCTGCAAAAAAATAAATAAATAAAAAATAAAAAAAATAAAGTAAATCAGTAAAGGATCAGAAAAGTGAGTTTTTCCTAAAATAGGTAAATAGTTTGTCTTTGTGCAGTCTTACTTTAACAAATTTTCCCAGTTTTCATTCAGATCTATTTCAAATGTATTAAAATAATTGTTTTTATTATCCCCATTCCACCTCTTAAAACTTACTTGGCTTCTCTGAAATGATATGTCTTTACCTATCGTTCTGACTCTTCTTTTGGCACCTTGTCCATCTCTCCTTACTCCCGTGGCCATCTTATCTATTGCTGGGTTGTAACTGTTGTGTGTGAAAAGAAGACCCAATTTCACCTAAACTCTAGATCCCCCCTTTTTCAGTACTGTGGATTAAACTCATGGCATCATGCCTGCTAAGTATCCCACCACTTAGTTACATCCCCAGCCTTCTGTAGTGGCTCTCTAGTTTCTGTTAACTGTCAGACTTCTTTGCCGATATCATATCTCTGATTTACACCTACCAATATCATATCTCTGATATACTCACTTTTCTAAATTATTTTTCTTATACTCCTTATTTTACTTATTGATCTTAACATGCTTCCACTTAGCCTTCTTGTTTTTTTAGCACAAGTTTATTAAGTATCCACTGTTCAAGTTCCTATGCTAGATTTTAGAACAAAGAATTAAATGAATGAGCCACAGTTTCTTGTTTTCAGAGAGGTTACAGACATGCAAATAAATGATCAGTGCAGCTGTGGAAGTATATATACAGTTTTTTTTAGAGAAAGGAGGCTCACATCCTTGAAATTATTGTTAATCTGATAGTATTTTTCTAACAAAAAATTTCCCCTCATAATCGTCTAAAAATGCAGGGGTTTCCTGATATTTAACATTCAATAGATCCTGGTAGAGGTACATAGAAGGGTAGAAAGTTGGATCAGACAACTAAATTAAACATAACTGTTCATCTGTGCAGTTCCAGAGTTCTGGAAAACTAAGAAAAGTTCGTGATGACTAATGAAGAAAGTATTCAGATAGTAGTTTACCCAAACTCTAAAAAATTACATAATATTTTTGCAGTAGTAATCTCAAGATATGTTATAGAAAATTTCATGTTACATTAATCTTGGATGTATAACTGTGTGTAAGGCCTCTGAAAAGTTACCCATTTACCTCAATACTTGTTATTAATCATAGCTATCATTGATATATTCTAGACACTAGTAGTACAACAGTAAATGAATAGCACACGGTTGAACAGAGAAGCAGATAAGTGAGTAATTCATTACTTAACAGCACTGTGATAAGTGTTGTAATAGTGTAACTCTGCCCAGGGGAATGAGTCTTATAGACAGTAGACCTGAATTGTGGGGTTTTGGGGGTTTTTTTTGAGGGGGGTTCTTTTTGAGACAGGGTCTCACTATGCAGTTCAGGCTGGCCTTGAGCTCACTTTGTAGCCCAGGCAGGCCTCGACCACACCTTCCCTGAATTGTTATGAACAAACATTTTTCTTGAGGAAGGGAAATTGGAGACTGAGCGGTATGTCTGAAGACAGTGTCATGATAGAGCATGTTAGAGTGAATGGCTGACTTATAGTTTGATGAGGAGAAATCTTTCAGAATGCGGTTAAAGGAACCATATTATGAAAGGTCTTTGATATCATAAGGATCTTTTGTTTTCCTAACAGTTGATTTTTTTTAAGATCAGAAGAATGACTTTGAACTGTTAATATAAACTTTAGAATTAATATTAATGTATGTCTTAATAACAGCATTTTAAAAGTATACAACTGGGTGTGGTGGCACATGCCTGTTATCCCAGCACTAAGGAGACTGAGGCAGGAAGATTACTGTGAGTTTGAGTCTCAAAAAAGTATGCAAATTAAAAGTTTGGTAGTCTAGTTTACATCCAGTTTAAGTTCATTTCCAATTTATATGGGGTAGGTTATATCTATAGATAGATCAAAAAAGAAAAACCTTGAGCTCCCTGCAATTAATCTAATTTCCTTTTGTTAAGCATCTTATGAAAATCAATTCGGAGCTTTGGATATTATCTTGGATTTTAAATTGATTTTGTTGGCATTTGATAAAAGAATGAAATTTTCCTTTCACATTTTCAAATAAAGAATTGAGACCTTTTATCACTGAATGGATTGCATGCAAAATCCATATTAAAGTGAAATAAAGCATGGCTGGGCGTGGTGGCACACGCCTTTAATCCCAGCACTTGGGAGGCTGAGGTAGGAGGAGCATTGTGAGTTCGAGGCTGGCTTGGGTTACAACATGAGCACAAGGTTGACCTGAGCTACATAGCGACCCTGCCTCAAAAAACTAGGGCTGGGAGTTTGGCTCAGTGGCTTAAACGCCTGTCTGGCAGGCTCGAGGTCGTGAGTTCAATTCCCGGTACTGCCAAAAAAAAAAAAAAAAAAAAGTGAAATAAAGCATTTTAAGTATTTGTTTTGGGAAACCTTATAGAACAGTACATGAGAGTGCAGGCTCTAGAGTCAGACACACCTAGATTGGAATCCTGTTTTCCATTTAACCTTGTGGGACTTCAGGCATTTAAACTCTAAACTTGTTTCCTTTGGTAAAAAATGAAACTAATATTAGTACTTCTTAACAGAGGCCATTCTGAGAACTGAGATAACGCATGTAAAGCATTTAATTACCTAAAATGTAGCCAGTCATGGGTGGTGTGTACCTAATCCAGCACTTGGGAGACTGAGGCAGGAAGATTACTACATAGTGAGTTCAAGGTCAGCCTGAACTGCATAGTGAGACCCTGTCTCCAAAAAAAAAAAAAGACTGTAGAAAGTATTCTATTTGTCACGTATTTTACTGAAACATTCCCTTTCCCTAGTGTAAATGTTTTAATAAGCATATAGAAAGATCTTGTTTTGTCTTTATTCTGATTTTCATCTTTTTGGTTTTTCTTTCATTTTATTTAGTGTCTTTTTCCTTGGAGCCATCCTTGTAATAACAGCTACTTTCTTATATGGTTACGATCCCAAGCCTGCAGGAAATCCTACTAAGGCATAGTCATGTACTGTCTTTTACTGGTTTTCGTGATGGTGCACTAGGAATCTCAACATGAATCTCCCACAAAGGACGTCTACAGATTTTCTGAAGATATCATCATCCTGAATCTGATCATAGTATTCAAAGGTTTGAAAAATATACATGCTTAAAGATAAAGCATGTACTGAATATGTAACAGAACACATTACATCTAGAACTCAAAACTTGAAAGTATTTCCAGGAATTAGAATTAGAAGAAATATTGGAGGAAACTTGAAATCTAAGTTTAAAAACAATCTACCTTTTTGATTGCTGCAGAAATGTCCTATGCATTCTTTGTAAGAGCACACTAATATCAGATACCAATTTTTGCAAATTAGATGTATTTACTCTTATTAAATGTTTTTATCTTACTCTTTCTGTAAAAATAAATCACATGGAATATTCAAATTTTGAAAATTATAATTACCTATAAAGCTGTGAAAACACAGAACTATGGTTTGAAAGACATTTTCATATATCTGAGATTTTTATATTTATACAAAAGGTTATTCAGTTTAGGATTGCTAAATATTATTTGTTCAATTAGGTAAAATTTGATAAAATAATATTCTGGGTCTGATTTGTCAGAATAAAATTCATATTTAAATTTAGTGTAGAGTGACATCTGTTTCTCTACATATATCCTAAGACCTTTTGTACTTGGCAACAGTTTAAAAGAATCCAGTTGTTCTGTGCTCCATAGTGGCCGGAGACTTTACAGTAATGGAGTTTTACCCTTAATCTCTTAATCGAATTTTTTTTCTCTAAATCAGATAAAACCTTAATATTACTTTAAGTTTGTATGTGCTAATTGCCATTAAAGTTTTAAAATATAATCTAATTGGGTTAAATACTCATGTATTAATTTAAAGTAATCACTATTAGCTAGTATCTCCATTTGGAAAATTTTGAAATACTGAGCATGTGCTGTATACAACCAGAAAATTTATAAATGAATATTTTGCTCATTGATCTGTAGAAATTTCTTTTACTCTACAACTATTGAAGAAAAACAACAACGAAAAAAATTGTAGTACAGGTAAGAGTGGACGAAGAATAGCCAGGCGTGGTAGCGTACACCTTTAGTCCCAGCACTTGGGAGGCTGAGGCAGGTAGGTTTGCAGCCATCCTGGATTGAATAGTGAATTTAAGGACTACACATCAAGACCTTGTCTCAAAAAAATAAAAAAAAAAAAAAGAAGAGTGGTCCAAGAACAGAGTGACTTTTCTTATAGACATTCCTTATTGACATATTACATATTTCATTATTACATTATTTCCTATTACATATTTCTTTAAACAGTCAAAAGAACTTCTCAGATCTCTCATAAGCCTGCTGTCCCCAGGGGTATGGGGCCCTTGTGATTGGGAAAGGCAGCTGAATTCTGAATCCCCTATGTTCCCATAGAGCTGCTGGAAAGGAACCACCATTTTACTTTAAAATAGTGGATTTTTTTTTCCTTTTTAACACTGGAGTTGAGAATGCAAATTACATGAATTATTTAATAAGTTGGTTCAGAGGAGAGAGAATATATTAGAAATAGTAAGATGAATTAGTGGGCAAATATGCTTTCTATAATTGGGATATAGGTTTAATTTAATTATGAACTATATACAGAATTACCTATTGAGTATAAGAACTTTTATTTTTTCATTTATATTGTATATATTTTTAAAGACTTCTAATAAAAAGACTGTAAAAATAAATATTTTTATATAATTCTAATGGATTTTGTTAAGTAGAATTTGACTCAAAGATACTGTTGTTGGGGACCAGGAGTATAGCTCAGCAGCACGGTGTCTGCCTGGCAAGCGCAAGGTCTTGAGTTTGATTCCCGGTACCACCAAAAAAAAAAAAAAATACTGTTGTTACAAGCTGTTGGATACTCTTGGCTAATTTGGACGGTCTGTGTTACCTTGATAATGCAAACATAGCCTGCAGATTATAGATCTAATCAGCTTTATCCAGCGTTTAAAATTGCTAAAGTTTACAAGATATTTAAAATCAATTTGCTGATTATAACAAAAGGGCACCAAGCAAATTTTCTGGATGTCAGAGTTAAGATTTTCACTGACCACCTTTTAGAGTATTTTGTTTAATAATTTTACTTCATTTTGAACATGCCATTTTTAAGACTACAGCAACATTCAGGCTTACATCCTATTTCCTACTACTAAGTGAAATTAAATTTTATAAGTACACAGAATTCAAGACTGAAAATAAATATATTCAGCTCACATTGAGCTGAATTGGGGAATTATTTATTATTGCCATGTACACTCATACTTGTTAATTTAGGTAAAGTCTTTCTTTTTTTTTTTTTTTTTTTTTTTTTTTTTTTTTTTTTTTTTTTTTTTTTTTTTTTTTTTTTTTTTTTTTTTTTTTTTTTGTATTCTCTACTTTAACACTTAAAATTTATATTGGACATTAGGTTTGTTAAAGTAATAACATTTTCAGGTGTCCAATTTTCAAGATTTCAAATAAGGATTATAAGAGTATAATTAAGAGTTGCAAAAATGGGCAAAGTCTAAAGTGTCTTTTCAAAGCAGATTTTCATTAGATATAATTTATATTTTACTTTTTTAGTAGGTGTGAAACTGTTCTGGCTACATAGTTTCTAATTTTTAATTCATAAGGAGATACTCATGTTTGAGAAGGTAGACTTGTGTCCTTGGATCATATCTCATATACAGATAATGCCATTTTATGTCAGTGGTTTGTGTTTTGATGACCTTCAAAGGTTTTATTATAGCAAGCTTTTATAACAATGACATTTTGATTCTTTACATTTCCATGCTTTTAAAACTGAATTTGTTATCTCTCAACTACTTTGTTCATTGTGAAAATGTGTTCATTCATGGGCGAAGAATGCCAACTGATAAATTCTATTAAAACTTAAGAATATGGTAATGTAAGAAAAGCTTGAAATATAGCAGATAGATGTTTCAAGACATAATAGTATCAATTCTTTAATAAGTGATTTTAGAGAAACTGCAAGCTACTTATATGTGGATTGTATAGTTTAGAGATGCGAAATTTAGATGTTTACATCAATTTATTTTGAATGTCACAAAATTTCATAGAAAGTAAAGGCAGTTTGATATTTAAACTTGATTCTAATATCAGAATTTAAAAGGAAACTAGTTGACATTTTGGTCTGTACACTTAGTATAATTGTGAATATTCTTACATATTGAATTATTAGACTTTTAAAATGTCAATGTATAGTTTTTTTTTAAAGAAAGAGTTTAGCATCACTCTTTTAAACGTTCGCTGTAAACATTTAATTACTGTGCTGTGTATGCTTTACATAAGAAAAGGTTTATGAAAGTTATTTATGCTATATTGAAAGTCATCTTAAGAACCTCCAGGATATTTAAAGTAGTTATAGGGCCAATGAAAAAGCACTTTTATCAAAACCTGGTCCGATGTTCCTTGCTTTAGCAAATACTTTTCTGGAGGATATTTCTGTAATTCACAATGTTAGAACACATGAGCAAAATTAGTTTCAAGATTAATTGGGGCCAGGGATATAGCTCAGTGGTGTAGCACCTGCCTGGCAAGTACATGGTCTTGATTTTGATTGCTGGTACCAAAAAAAAAAAGATTAATTATAATTCTTTTTTTTCTTTTATGATTTTACGATTTGCTTTTTAAATCTATTACCTAAAAAGTTAAAATAGGTATTCTATAAAAGCATTAGTGAATAGTACTCATTAAATTAATTATGGCATCTTTGCACCATCATTCAACTTTTTAAAACTTTTTAATAGCTGTATGTAATTGTCATTTTGTCATTTCATTTCTTATGATGTAATTACTGTAATTTAAAAAATATTTTTGAATGATTTGGATCCTGAATTTGTCTGTGTCTGTATTTCATTTGTGTAGAAAGATTCTTTTGGGTTTGGGAGTAAGATTTGTATATTTAAATTTTTTGTATATTTAAATTTTTTATGGCTATAATACAAAGGAATGTATAAACTGGTCTTTCGATAAGTCACTTTTTAATTGATACATTTTTCGTGTCATTTTTTGATATCCATTATCTATTTAATAGATTATTGAAACAGATTATTTTTAAAAATAATTCTATACAGCTTTTTCTTATATTTCCTTATTTTCTTTCTTATTTGTATTTGTGGCTTACTCATATCAAAATGAATTGCTGGTCTTTACCTCTATTTAATTTTTTCTCATGTTTGATTGTGCTTTTCTCTAGTCTGTGCTCCAGCATGAAAGACTGGGTTTTATTTAAACTAGTTAGAATTTGTCTATCTGTATGATGGTAACTGCCTAAACATATTTTATTTTAAATAAAATATTTCTTTGGTAGCTTCACAAGTACAGTAATTCATTATATATTGTTTCCATGATTTGAATGTAATTATTTCTGTTGTGACTGTCAGTTCAGTGCATAAAGATCAAAAGCAACCCAGAGGGTTTTATTGCTACCTCTACTACTGAAACTTTATACAACATCCTTGTTTTAAAAAGTCTCTAAGAATTATTGGCATTTTTTTTGCTTTGTGTGGTGGTGCATGCCTGTAATCCTAGCACGTATATATCTGTAGTCCCAGCCCTTGGGAGGTTGAGGCAGGAGGGAACAAAAACAAACAATAAAATAAAAGTAAACAACATCAGCTTTTTTGTTTGTTTATTTTCGAGACAAAGTCTCACTATATAGTTCAGGCTGGCTGTGAACTTGGAATTACAGGTGTGCACCACTATCCCTGGCATCAGCATTTTAAAAACGTATACTTTTTAAATATTTCCCATGAAAACCTTTAACTGGGAATCTTTAATGTGTAATTTTTTTTGTATTAGAATACTTTTGTTGAAAGTATATCACAATTCTCAAATTTAAGTATTATGCAAAGAGATCTTACAGAATGAGCTTGTAATTATTAACATTTGAACAGAGACCAGCATTAGTAAGCATATTGGTCTTTCTTATCACATCTTTACCACCATTCTTAATAGAGAATTCTTTAAAGGAGGACTGAGTACTTTTTGTTTGTTTTTGAGACAGGGTCTTACTAGGTAGTTCAGGCCAGCTTTGAATTCACTAGGTAATGTGGCCCAAGCAGGCCTTGAACCACACCCAGCAAGAGCCAATTCTATATTTATTCCTGAAAAGAGATCAAGGAAGAAGCACATTACTTCTGTAGTGGAGAGTGTCTCGGCGATTGCTAGTTCAGGGTTTCTCA
>RJWM01010744.1:0-62358 GCA_004363535.1 Dasyprocta punctata
AGAAGAATTCCAGCGCCCTCCCCGCAGCGGCCGCCCCTGCACAAGCCCACGTTTTTGGCTTTTGCTTCCCAAGAAGAAGTGCAAAATTACGCCAGAAACGCGCAGAGAAGGTGGAGCGCCTTACACACCCATGGCTGCGTGGGCGACGCTGTGTCCACACAGGGCCGCCCCGGTTAACCACGGCCCCAGCCCAGGCCCCGGGAACAGCTCTGCCGTCCAGCGTTCTCCAGACGTGTGTGTGCCTCGGTTTCACCCGAGTGCACCTCTACTGGCAGCTGCTTCTTTTCTTTAACTCACTTTTCCTAACTCACTTAGTAAAGAACATAAATATTTGGTTCAGTGGCAACTCAAGGGATACGGCTCAGCAGCATAACAGCCTGCCTGGCAAGTACGAGGTACTGAGTTCGATTCCCAGTATAAAAAATAAAAAAATAAAAATAAAATGACTAACCTTAATCACAACCCAAGCCAAAAAAAAAAAGTTATAATCCAAGAAAGTATGCGTGTGGCATGTTCTTGTATTCTTTCCACATCCCACAGGGTATAAAACCAATTTTGTCATAAAGGCGCATTATCGTGGGTGTATAATACCCACATTTATGCTTTAGAATATTTCTATTGATGAATTAATTTTAATTTTATAAATTTTATTACATTAAATAATGAGTACTTAACAGGAAAAATATCAAAAAAGAGTATTGAGTTTTTAATGTTTATTGAGTGCTTATAAAAATCATCAAAATTTTCAACATTGACTGTTTTTTGATGTATAAAGTCTAAAAAATAACAGCAGAAATAAATGCCTAGATGAACTACAATGAAAATACCACTAGCACTCTAGAAAAAAATCCTTACCTCAGTTATCACACTCAAGGCAGTCTTCACCCATGACAATAGCATGCTCCATACATGCATCGCTCACAGGAATGACACATGTGTTTTGCTTTCCTGACATTGTTGTAGGACACACTTGATACCTCACTGGTTTTGCTGTTTTGTCAGGAGGTTCTTATTATATTACATGATGTGTAGTTAATAGGAACGTAAACTATAAATAAAAGAAAGTGCTAAATTTTTCATATGTATTTCACATGTAGAATAAACATCAACATTTTTACATCAGCTCTGTACTTACTTATAAAACCTAAAAGGCAGTATCATAAATAAATTCCTATATGAATTACAGTGAAAATATCAATAGGACTCTGCCACAAAAATAAGCTTTGCTTCAACCATCGCACCCAAGGTGGTCTTCACACAGGACACCTGCACGCCGCATGCACGCGTCTCACTCACACGGAGCACGTGTGCTTAGCTTAGCTCTCCTCTCCTGCGAGGCGGACCATTCCTGTCACCTCTCTTACCCTCCTGCTTTGTCAGGAGCTTCCTACTATATTGTACAATGTGCACTTAGGAAAATAAGGCCCATAAAATAAAATACCAACCATGAAATGAGTGCTTAGATAGACAGCTGCATTTTCATATCAGCTGTTTACTTGCTTACAGATCTAAAAGATAACATCAGAAATAAAAACATGTGAACTACAATGTAAATACAAATAAAAGTCTACCACAAAAATAATCTTTGCTTCAACTGTCACACCCAAGGCAGTCTTCACACATGACAACTGCATGTTTCATACACAGGTATTGCTTATATTGATAGCACATATGCTTTGTTTTCCTGTTCTTTCTTGTAGGGCACAATTGACATCCTTTTAGTTTTCCTGTTGTCTTAGTAGGTCTTTGGGGTGCTGTGTCTGCCTGTTCACCTGTCAGCTCAGCAGTGTGGTCCATAATTTTTTGCATATTTTCCTGGGCAGAAGCATTTTGTTTCTTCTCTGCTATAAATGATTTCTTCTGAGTTCCAGTCCCAATTCTCTAAGAAAATTTCTCCATGATATTTTTCACTTGTTATTTTCTTTGTAAACTATCATATTATTTATGCCATACATGTTTAAGATGGAGTAAAACAGGACCATTGGCCAATCCTTTGTATTTTGAATGTCATCATAGTTGCCGCATAACTAATCAACGTCTATTCTGCCTTTGGTTTTGTTGTAGAAAGTTTTCCATCTCAGGCTTTTTGTCAAGGTTTCTCTATTGATATTCTATTGTGGTGCAGTGTTGACATCAGCAGCACCATTTTGCTTTTCTTTGCCATATACGAAGCCAATGCTGTATCTTTCTAAAATCCAAAGATTGTACCATACAATTCTCTGTCTTGAAATTATAACATTTCATTTGGCATTTTTGCTTTGTTCTTTCATACAGTTCCATATCTAATTACTGTTCAACTTGTGCACTGTTAGCAAATGTAACATCAATTGGAAACTGGCTAACCAATTGTCAAATGTCACATTCCAATTAGTTTGGGAGATGGAAGCAACAAGTCTGTTCACAACATCATTTGGTTCATTACTATATAAATAAGGACCTGGTGGCTGAGTTCCAGGATAAATGTATAAATTGAAACCATAAGTCTTCATGTCTATAAGCGCATACATTTTTATACCATATTTTGAAGGTTTTGGGGAAATATATTGCTTGAAGCTACAGTGACCATGAAATGTTGCAAGAATGTTCATCAATAGTCCTGTATGTCAGGTCTCCAAACTAGACCCTCCCCCCCAGCTAGGAGCGAAAAACTCCCCAGGCAGATCTGTGATTCGCACCTGCAGGTGCATAGCATTTAACAGGAAGCCAGCAACTGCCCCACACAGCTCAACCAGCCAGCAGCTGCCTCACACCCTGCAGAGTTGATTCCATGGAAACCCACAAGAGACATGCTATGCCTGCCAGCACCCCCCGGTACCCAGCCCATAAATCTCTCACACCATGAGCGAACAGCAGCCAGATTATCAGTTCATTTTCTTTCTTGGTGGGTGGTTTTGACATCAAACTCAAGCAGTTTTTAAGGAAACCATACTGCAGTATCATCATTATTCTACAAACTTCAAGCCCACACCCATGACTTTTCTATGTCTTTTGCATTCCTGTGATTACCATGAGAAAGCCCTGGTAAGTACAGTATGCTTTCAGTTCAGTTCAGTGAGGTGTCATAATAAATATAGTTTTTGTATGGTTATTGGTGCATACAGAATGTTTTGCTTGTATTTCAGCATTTGTGTATTTCACAACATCATGTAGCATTTCATCAGCTACAATTTCCAATGTTGAATGGCAGTGCTGGCATTCCATCCAATAGGTTTCACCCCTGCCAAGATCCTCACTGTATTTTCATACCTAGCTCTAACACTGGATCACTCCATTTGGTTGTGTGGTCATTTTGTACCATTTCTACTGGTCAAATATGTACTCACATTGGTGTTTTTTCATCATCTGAGTCAAACAGTCTGCATTCCCTGTATCTCTACCCATCAATTCTTGCTCCGTTTCACTGTCACATGAACTTTGCCTCACATGGCCAACATCAAAGTCACTATCATCATCATCCATGCATAAATGATCTGATGAGCCACTTCTGACCCCCTCCAAAACTGGCAAATCTGGTTTTTCCTATGCCATTTTACTGAATTGGACTACTTCTACTAGAAAAATCAAAAGAAAACTTAAAAAAAAACAAATCATAAATGCACAGAAACTTATCAATGAGCATTGCATGGATAAAACCCCTGTTGCTGCCTTGGAGCGCCTGTCCACAGCTTGCCATTCATCTGCCAAGTGGGTGAATGCAGATGGGTGTTTGCTTTCCCCAGGTGCAGCTGCTGAGACACCCACATTGCATTTACACAACAGGAGGGTGGTGTGGGTGCATTTCACCCAATGTGATGCTCAGGTAGACATATGCAAAACCAGTTAGACAGAACATTGTGGAGGTAAAAATCCCAGTTTGACACTTCTACACCATGCAAACACCTTACTGTTCATCATACCAAGTGGGTAAACACAAAGATTTCTTCCTGTGTCCCCCAGGCACAGCTGGTCACTATTATGCTAAATTACAAATTTACAGCCAGGTGTGATGGTGCACACCTGTAATCCCAGCACTCGAGGGCTGAGGCAGGAGGATCATTGTGAGCTCAAAACCAGACTAAGCTACAAAGTGAGCTTGAGGCCAGTCTGAACTGCATAGTGAGACCCTGTCTCAAAAAAAAAAAAGGATAAATTTACAGTAGAAAAGAATGAGAAGGCTCATTGTAGCCCAGTGCTATACCCCGTGGAACATCTAAGATGAATTAGTAATTTTTAATGTTCACATATTGCGTGTAGCCACTCCGTGTGCTCTCATGTGCACAAAGCATGAGAAGAAAACTGGGTTTTTGCTTCAGATCCTAGATGGTTCCCCCAAACGGTTTCCTGGTGTTTTCCCACAGTTCTCTTCCGTGAGCACCTATTTGGTCTGAGACGCCAGTCAGCCATAGCACAGGCAGATCCCAAGCCGGAGTTTCTCTTAACGCTAATAGCTTTTCTTATCAGCAGCAAGATCACTACGCCTTTCACACGTCTGATCTGTGGCTGTGTTTGAAAGAAGCCTTTACCCTAATGTTCGTCACTGACTATTAATAAATTACTAACAACAGCAAAAATAATTACCCTTTCACCTAGGAAAACACTGGTGGCTACGTCTTAATGGTCTACAGTGACAAACAGCTTCGCCCAGCGTAATGGATGCAAACGTGTAACTGGATCGGGGGGTGAGTTACTCCACACAAGCTGTCACTTGTCACATAAATTACACAGCTCCTATTAGCTGCTTAATTCACAGATTTAAAAAATTACTTTCCTTTCATAATACCTGCCTCCTTCTTCAATCCCTCTGGGAAGGCAGAGCTGGCCCACAAACAGCCAAGGGATAGACCCGGATAGCATATTTTCTGTAGGTCAAAGATTACACCATTACCGGTGAAAATAAGGCTGGCCAAAGTCACCCGCAGACTCCGGGGGGCGGGGGAACGGCACAAGAAGCCCAAGCTCGGATGCTGCCTTGGGCACGATCGCAGCAAGTGCTCCAAGTGCATGACAATGGGTGGCCGTGCTGCTGGGCCACAGGGGAGTCATGAGGGTGGCGGCCTTCCACATCCAGCCAGACGGGACAGAGCAGAGACCCCACACCCTGTCCCCAGTGCTGCAGGGACCTGGAGCCCACATTCAGCCCGAGACCCCGCCGCTGTCTGAGGAGACTAGCAGGTGCTGTTGTAGGCCTAATGGGTTTGAGTCACAACTCTTGCATCTCGGAGACGATTTGTTTGTTCCCTTTTCTTAGAATAATAAACCAGGGTTGTTCCAGTGCCTACCACTTCCCCGGTGCCCTTCTCAGCAGTCTGTGCCCTAATGCATGGCAGAAGAATCATGGAAAGTTTGACCTGGACGAAGCCTTCATGTCTTGGGAAAAGCCCTGGCTCTCCACCAGGAGCAAGGAGGAGCCTTGGTCACTAGCCCCAAGACCTCGAGCAAGGTCTAGCTCTCCCCCTCTGTTGAGGTGGTCAGCTTTGGCACTGTGACAATAACCTGAGAGCAGCACTGAGGGCAGGGAGCCATCCCTTGGCCCGTGACTGCAGTCCTGGGTGGGCTCTGCGGCTTCCAGGGCACTGGTGAGAGAAGAACGCAGTGGGTGGGAGGCTGTGGTGGAGCAGAGCCACCCGCTTCATGGCAGCCAGGAGCAGAGACCGCAGGACGAGGCTGTCCGAGAGAAAGCCCAAGTGGGCCACCACTGGAAGGCCATGGGTGGGGCCACCCACGAGCCCCAGGTATTGGACGTGGAGCTCAGGATTTAACGTTGCCAGGCTGGGTGTTGGTCTGATTTTGTTCAGTTCCTCCTCTTGTGATGGGACTGCTCACAGCTGATTGTCACCCGAGTCTCAGAGGTGACCCTTGGAGATGACCGCATGCATTTTGCATGAGGAGATGGACTGGGCCTTTGGGAGCCAGAGGTGGAGCCCTGCACTCTGCACCTAGAAGTACTTAAATCTTGAGGGCCCCAGCTTCATCCAGGTAAATCCACCCATGCATGCCTAGGAGGAGCTAACCGAGTGGCCTGGTCACCAGGGACCAGGGCACAGGGGTGTGCCTGGGGTCTCAAGCCAGCCAGCGACCCTTCTTCTCTGCCCTTCTGGTTCTCTCTCTGCTCCCTGGCTGCCAGCAGGTGTGCAGCTTTCCTCCAGCACCCCCTTCCACAATGATGTTTCTGCCTTTCCACAGACTTCATGATGGGGCTGCTGACCAGGGACTGGAACTTTCGAAAGCATGAGTCTAGATAAACCTTCCCTCTTTCGAGCTACCTGTGTTGGGTGTCTTGTCACAGAGATGGAAAGGTGATTGACATGGGTGGTGAGACAGATGAAGAATGATAAATTGGTTTCCACACAAATGCCAGCTTGGAGCCGTCTGGAGCCCTGTGTGGGGTGGGGTTCTGAGCCAGCAGTGGCAGGGGCCACACCGGATCGGTCGGTGACATCTGCTGCAGCGGACAGGTGCAGGGGAGCCAGGCCACCTTTGGATGAGTGCACCTCTAAGTCCCCTTCCTGGTGCACCATTTGAATTCATGGCTCCAGCAAAGCTTTTCACTAAGTACGGTCTCCTTACAAATAGAAAAGAGGATGCGACCAGCTTCGGGACAGCAGAGACCTCGCACCTGCTGGCCTCTGATGAGTCATGTCATCTCCCTAGCACCAGTTACCTTGGCTACGAAGGGAGGATGGAAATATTTAAGCCTCATAGCAATGTCATGTGTGTGCGTGCTCGGCGTGGAGCGGAGACCCACTCCGGCTAGGCAGGCCGTCCCCCGGGTGAGGTCCACACGGACGGCCCTGGCCCCCGGCTGCCCACAGTTCAGCTGAAGCCGCTCCCCACACTTTCGCTCCATCAATTGTGTGCCAACCCCAAAGCGCATGCGCTACATTTCCTAACTCGTGATTACTTAAATACACACTTATGATGAAAAGTAATCGCCATGATTTTCTCGCGCAATGAACTTCTCAAAGAAATGTCATTTAAAATTTTATCATAGAAAATTACACAAATAAATGGAGCTCTGATAAGGAGCTCCCCCTACATCCCCACCACCGAGCTTCGAGAGTGCCCGCGCGTGGCTCTCCTCACTTCGCCGGTATCCTCACCCACTCGCCCCTCTTCCAGCACACCTGGGTATTTTTTAAAAGCACACCCACCCAGGTGCAGTAGCACGCGCCTGTAGTCCCAGTACGGAGGGAGGCTGAGGCAAGAGGATTGCAAGTTACAGGCTCACTTAGGCAACCTAGTGATGAGACTCTGCCTCAAAAGTAAATTTTTTTAAGAGTGGGGCTTTAGCTCAGTGGTAGAGCACCCGGCTGTCACCACCACTACAAAAGAAAAAAAAAAAAAAGCTCCGCAGATTCCAGACTTCGCCTCACTTCCTTCGTTAGTTTTTCAGACTCTATCTCTAAACAATAGAAATTCTTTTTTAAATTTAAAGTATTTACTTTTACTCAGATATGGCAACAGTGAAGCATGAGTAGAAACCTTTTCCTCGCATTCCTTAATAACATTCTGGAAAAGTCACTAACAAGTGTATGTATTAAAATAATAACGAGAGCCTGGAGGGGCAGCCACGCGGGGACCGTGGTATGCGTGATTTATTGTAGCTACACAAAGCAAGTTACTTCATTCTTTCTGATATTTATGACACTGTTAAAACACTGCATACATCAACATCAAAATTAATCATGAATAATCTTTAATTAGTGCTTGACAAGGATCAATTTGGCAACTCTTTTTGTTCTCTCTCCTCCCCCCACATAGAAAAATAGCCATAAACTAAAGTGTTTTATTTTCCCATCTGCTCCTGGAGAAGCACATCCCTGAACCGCTGAGCTGCGATCTCCTGAACTTTCCTCTGCCCAGGTAATTAGACTCAGATGCCGTCCGGGCTGCGACAATAAATCACGTCTGTATGCGTCGGCAGGGCATGGCCGCTCACACCGGCCCGTGCTGCCCTCTCCCAGGGACCTGCCTGGAGCCGACGGGACCCGGGTCCCGGCCCAGCCGAAAGCAGCTGTCGCCCGCCACCGGCCCTCTCTGCCCTCCCGCCTCCGAGAGGCACCGACAAAGCATGAATTCTCTGTTTACAGAAGGGAAAGATCCTTCGGGCACATGAGCACCGGCTCAGCCGGAGGGACGCTGGGCAGGAGTCAGGAGACTGCGGGGTCCCCCTTCCCCCAAGGGCACTTGGCTCGATACGTAGGACAGAGATTAGCAGAACGCGCCGTCTGTTGTCTTGGGCTCTTGTTTAGTGCCAACCCCACAGCAGGATTGGCTTCGGTTAACTTGGTATTTTATTCTGTGGGGCCAAAGGCTTCCGGGTCCTGAGGTCTGCGCAGAAGTGCTAAACAGCTGTTGGTGGTTCAGAGTGGGGTGTATGCCGGGAAACCCCATTTCTTTATGCCTGACTCACGGGAATCCACAGAGGCCCACTGGAGCCACGGCCCATCACGGGCAGCCGGGGCACACACGGTGAGCTGGCATCCGTGGGGCGTCCGTGCGCCCCACCAGGGACCCCCTGCACCTCTTCCGCCTGGCGCGGTACCCGAGGCCATGGACTATAAACGCGTGTGCAGTAGGGTCCCACGGGCCGCGCTTGTGGGGTGCAAGTTCCGTCCTCATGGTTCTAATAACTAACACCAAACTCCATGTGCCAAAACCGTACACGTGTCCCCTCCATGCGTGCTCACTCCGTCCCCTCCTCCCCTCTTCTCCCACTGGATCTTTTCCTTATTCCACTTTAAAGATGAGGAAAAAAGAAAAAAGAAAAGACTGCTTGGAAAGGACAAGCAGGCAGCCGGAGGTCACGCTGGGAGGTGCTCTGATCTCGGGGCTCCCTCTCTGCCCTCCACGGTCCTCGCCCCGGAAACAGGGCCTTGTCCCTGGCTCCTCAAGGCACGATGCTCGGCAGTTAAACTCCCAGGTTCTGCAGGCGCCTAGGCTGGGGCTGGATGGAGTCAGCGCCGTGGAAGGGCAGCAGTAATTAGAACCGCTCTACACCCTCCGCAGAGGGCAGGACGAGGGGGTCCACCCGAGGCCACGCAGTTCTCACGAGTGAGAGGCCGGGCCGCGTCCCAGGAGATAACACTGAGCAGGAACTGCCCGCTCTGCCCTGCGGAGCCCGGCTGAACGTCCCCGCGTGGCCGGGGAGATCCTGAAGGGGTACCCTTGGAGCTCCGGGCAGGTCCTCGCAGCGGGGTGGCCCACGTGCCGGGCAGGACCTGACTGCCAGGGCTCCCGATCCCGCCTGCTGGCTCTACCAGGGAAGCCGCCTAGACAGAAGCCCAGCCCACCGTGACACCTTCCAGACCTGCCCTGCGCCGTGGACAGGGCGTGCTTTAAAATGACGATCACTGCCAAAGCCTGGAAGCCAAGTCTGAGGCCTTGAAAGAGAAAAGAAAGAACAAAAGTCTAGTTGCCAAAAAAAATAATAAATTGGCATCGCTGTAAAATTGTGTTGTACAGCGAGAATGCAAATATTATTCATGTTAGGGAAAGGGCTGGCCCGGGAGGTGATTTACAGGCACTTCAAGTGCAGTTCAGGCAGCAAATGGAAAAATTAGGGTGTGAGGTCACTGAGTCGGCCGGAGTCAACTCCAGGGTAAAGTGAAGAACTTGAGGGAGGAGCACGGGGCCCGGCCGGCCGGGGTGAATGGAGATCTGGCCTCACTCGGAAGAAATGAGGACCGTCCAAGACCCAGGTGGGTCTGCTCCTGGCGGCGGCTCAGTCTCAGCATCGGAACCAACGGCGTTTTCCCCCAGCAGATGGGTGGCTGTGGACGAGGACGGCCCACGGCCAGGGGAAGCTTCCCAGATGAGGGGGCAGCTCAGTGCAGCGGGAGCCACTGTGACCAGAAACCTGGGTGCTGACCCGGGCCCGGGCCAGGGTGCGGACCAGCAGGAGCGGGACGGCCCAGTGAACCCCTGACCCCGTACTGACGGGGCCTGGTCGGGGCGGGAGGAGCCGGGAGCAGCCGGGAAGCCTGGGCCTCACCTGCCTGCTGCCTCTGCAGTACTCCAAGTCCTGCCTGCTCCAACAGTGGGTGCTTCCAGCTCCCCGACCCTGACGCTGTTTCCCAAATAACCACTAGAGGGTAGAGACTTCTGATGCTTTGGAAATTAATAATTACTAAATCTGCGGGGCTCCCCGGCCACTGCCAGTAATTGCAGTACCGAACCGACCTCCCGACAGCCCACGACCTGGTCCCTTGCGGACACATCCACGCGAGGTCCTGCGCTCCTGCTGGCAGAAGGAGGTGGGCTGGGTGGCCAAGGGACAGCCATTGCCTGGGGGGAGGGCCCAAGAGGGGCTCCCTGCCTAGGGGGCTCAGAGACCCCAGTCTGTCCCAGTGCTCCGCCTGCTCCCCAGTGCAGGACACACAAACGGTGGCCAGGAAAGGACAGGAAGTCCGGACATCGGTTTGGGGCTGAAGGGAGCCACGGCTGTCCCCGCCGCTGCGCCCCGGGGCAGCCACCGTGAAGCCCAAGGCCTCCTCCGCAGGGCTGCGGCAAAGCTCCCGGGAAAACCAGAAAAGGGGACGGGAGGATCCCATGCTGCCCCCACCCCACTCCAGGCACGACCAGGCATCCTGGGGGCCCTGACCCCACCCCCTTGGACTCTGGACCTGGGCACTGATGGTCAGGAGCCAAGGCCGCGCACCCTGCAGGGTGTCATCCTCGCTGGTCAGGCCCCCCGGCCTGCACCCAGGGAGACCTGATCCGTCTGGCCACACTGCGGGAGGGGCGCGGGAAGGGCTCAAAGCTGCCATACACTCAGGAAGCCCCTGCGTGCCCTCCAGGTGGAGCTCCTGACCTGGGGAGGGTGGGGATGGGATGAGGACGCCTCCTGGAGCCACCAAGAGCCTGGGGAACACCCAGGCACTCGATCCCCGTAAAATGCCAGCTACTGACACCCCTGGGCCCATGCAGAGGGCTCATCCCCCAGGGCCCATTAGAGTCCAAGCCGGCCAACACCCAGCGCAGCGTGGTCCCACTCCCGCGACCTGCTGAGCCCGAGCCCCTCGAGGTTGGGGGTCCCGGCCCCGGCTCACTGCCTGGGTGGTGGGCAGGCCTGATGCTGCCGCTGCCCAGTGCACGGCAAATGCCTGACAACACGTCAGGGGTCTGGGGCAGGAGCTGAACGCAAACCTCCACGTCCAGCTGCACGGAACGCAAGCCAGCTTCCCAGTGCCAGGGAGTTGGGGAGTCAGAGGCAGCCCAGGTTTCCCACCAAACCCTGGGGAGGAGGCCCAGCGGCTCCAGGACCCTCACATCCCCCAAAAGACCACACTGCTGAGGCTCCGGGACACCGGCAAGCCAGATGCACCCCGAGACCTCCCGACAGGGAGCTCGGCTTCTCTGCTGTAAATAACAGTGCTCACCTCGAAGCCCAGACTCCCTTAGGGCTTCTGGAACTGTCCCCCCAGACACAGCTCTAGGGCCCCATCTGTGGCTCTCACAGCCCAGGGGGCTGCTTGTCTCCAGGCTGCGGACCCCGAAGGCCTCTCTCACAGAGTCCCCCCAAAGCAGACACCACCGCCCGGGGACTTGCACGCTAGGTCACCCCAAGGCCCACTCCGTTGGGCGGAGACTGCTCGCCCAGCGCCCAGCCTGGTCCTCTGCGGGGCGAAGTCTGCGCGCTCAGCTCCCATCCCTTCCACGGCCGGGACCCAGGACCAGGAGCCGGCAGGCCTCGTCTATCCAGGCTGAGAGGCCCCGTGCGGTCCTGGCCACGGGAGCTGACTGCGCCGGGCCTCAGTTTCCCCTTCTATAAAATGAAGACAGCAGGCCAACAGGGAAAGAACTGCAACAGGAAGGCTGTGGGGTCCCAAAGAGAAATCGACTTAGAACACGCTTTCCCACCACACGTCAGCCCCGCCCCCAAACCTAGTGTCTGTCACTCACGGGGACCTGGCCGGAACCGCTTAGGGACTGAGGACCAGAGCCCAGGTCACACCCGCACTCCCCTGTGCAGTCCCCAGGGGCACGGGGGCCAGGCCAGCGCGGCCTGGCCCGGCCGGGTTTGCCGCGGCTCCAGGGCCTGCTCTGGGTGGGGGGCCCCAGAGCTCCGTGGGCAGCAGCTTCCGGGCTGGGGATCCAGGCCCGGGCCTGGGCTGGACCTCAGCGGCCGGCAGCTTCCACCCGCTTCACCAGCGCAGCTGTAAGGGTGCTGCTTCCCCACCGCGCGCACAGTGAGCCCAGGGCCCGGCTGCCAGGGTCGACAGAGGCAGCACCTCTCGCATCGCACAGCCTCCCGGGGAGACCCTCCGGGAGCCCCCCAGCTTCACCCGTGGCCCCCTGAGAGCCTACCAGGGCGTCCACTCCCCAGGCCAGCAGTGCTCTGGAGCTGTGGCCCAAGGTCCTCCAGCGGGCGGACGCGGCTCTCGCATAAGACCCGGCTGCCCCGGCCGTGTGCTCGGACCTGGCCCTGCGGCCGCCTGTCACCGGGGCCCATTTGTTCCCGTGTCGGCGTGGTTATTGTGAAGGGAGCACAGTGTCGCTATCTCTTCCCGCCACCAAAGCTGCTTTGTGAAAGTTAACAGGGTTTGACTCGCAGCGGCTCCTGACCGGCCCGACCCGCGAAAGCCCTGACCCGTGATTTTTCCAGCGGGAAATGGATGCAGCAACTGCAGAAATCTTTTAGGAAGAAGGAAAATAACTCTGATTCTGCCTGGTGGGTGCTTGGAAAACGCACCTTGGGTTCCCAGGGCTAACACTTCAGTCCATCGAGGGCACCGGGCTAAGCCACCACCAGGTCCCGGCCCTGTCGCTCGAGGTCTGGGCCCCGCTGGTCACTCCCTGCCCCGCCTCGGAAGTGAGCGGGGCAGCAACCCTTGGCGGGCGTTTTGGTCTGCAGCAGCCTTGCCGTGCAGCCTGGCTCACACACACGAGAAGCAAGCGTGTTCCAGGGAGGGAGGCCAGATGGCCGGTCTCGGGACGTTGTGTGCTCTGCTGTCCTCCCCTCCACCCCGGCCCCGCTGGCCCTCTCAGGGTCCTCACGGGCTGACCGCCGCCCCACGCCCAGCCTGGGCAATCTGCCACCCGCGGGAAGTCCTGCGCCTGGAGTCTGCGTACATGACCTGGTGTGCGCCCAGGCGACCGTCCGCCCACACGGTGGCCTCAGTGACGATCTCCGCTCAGTGCCCTGCACACCGGAAGAGCCCCCTTCCACGGCTGCGCAGTCCAACGCCCTCCCGCCACAAGGGCCAGGTCACCGTCTTCTACTGTCATTAACCGCAGGTCAGCTCAGCATCCGTCAGTCTGCTCAGTCTCCCTGCAGGCCTGGGCTGTGACTCGAGTGAGGGGAGCAGGGGTCTCCCCGAATCTGTGCTTTGGGCCCACGGGGTGCTCGGGCCCACCGGGTGCTGCCCAAGACACACGTGACGGCCTGAGCGGAGATGAAGCTTCCTGGCGGCTAAGCGAACGCGCCAGCCTCAGGGACCCGCCCACCCCTGCTGGCGACACGCAGGGCAAGGCTGACAGTTAGTTCACCTGGCGCCCGGAGCTGCTCTCCCCCCGTCTAACCCGACTGTGCCAGCTGTGCCCGTGGCGCCCCGACGGCTCTGACCACCGCCACACACCCATCTCCGAGACCGGCCCCCTCGCCCCCGCAGGCTCCTGTCTCAGCGCTGCCCTCACTCTGAAAATGCTGCCACTCATTCTGGTCTTGGGGCCAAAAGCAGCCGCCCCGCGGGAGAGGCGTCATTGCTCTGAGGTGGACCATCCACTCAGATTTCCATTTCAGCACAAGGCCATGCCACACACTCCATGTTCATCCAGAGCAGTCCGGGTGTAGGAAGCCATGTCTCGGCCACGTGACAGAGGCTGTTCTGAAAACTCCGCCGACACCGCCTCGATTAATCTCCTTCCAGCCTCCCGTCCGTCCGCCAGGCTGCTGCTGAACTCCCCGGCGCATGCTTAGCTCCGAAACGCCTTCTTTCTTGGCTCATTGCAATCTGGCCCTGAAACACATCAGCTGTAATTAAAAAGCTATGATTTCTGTGACTTCCCATTAAGCTGGTGAAAGAAATCTGTATTAAAAAAAAAAAAAAGGTTAACACATTCAGATACAGCTGCACTGGAAGACGGCTTGTGTCTAAAAGGCCACTTAAGCAGATGAAAATAAGCTGCCTGCTCTAAAAGCTGCTGCTCAGAACGCGCCTTTGCTCCGGAGCAGAGGGGCCGCCCAGTGCACGTGTGCCCGGTTAGCCACGGGACCCCAGCCGTCCGCCTGCTGACGTGAAAGCACAGACCCCCTTAGAAGGGACGTCGCCGGGGTGGTTATAAGGATAGGGTGCGTAACTAACCCCGCAGGGTTTGAGCACATCCCGCTGTGACCAGGGAAGGATCGCTCTTGAATTAGGACTCTGGCAAACTTCGCAAGGACTCGGGCGTGTAAACTGGGGCTCCACGAACTCCCCGTGCTTCACCCGTTCTCTCCAGTCGCACCCCCCTGTCCAGGGGAAGCAGAGGCGCGAACAATCAGAGAAAAAGCCCCACGGGCCCTCCTGAGTACCAGGGTCCGGTTGCCCCAGTAATACCGGGCATAACTTTTCCCAGTCAGCTTCGTTACCTTTAACATGCATTGTAACTCCAGGTAGTTTCTCCAGGAACAATTTTTTTGTTCTGTTTTTTTGAGACAGGGCCTCACTATGTAATCCAGGCTGGCCTTGAACTCTAGTGATCCTCCTGCCTCAGCCTCCCAAGTGCTGGAATTACAGGCGTGTGCCACCATGCCTGGCTCTTTGAAGAACAGTATTTAAGAAGATCTATGAAGTGCAGAGAAGTTCACTACGGAGAAATGTGCAGAACAGATATAATTACTTTTCTCCGATATCTGTGGCCTTGGGACTATGTGCATGCATTTTGCCCAGATGGGCAGGAAAAGCCAGCGATCTCGAAGAACTGGGAGACACAGCTCATTACTGGCTTGACTGGAGATGGACGCGAGCGCATGTGGCTGGCTTTTTATTATAAGACGGCAGCCTGGGCGCCCATCCTCAGGCAGCAAGGGACTCTGCCGGCCTGCGGACCTGGCTTTGGGAAGCAACAGTAGGGTTGCTTTTACGAGCGTTTACAATGAGATTTAAAACTTGATTCGTTTGGAAGACACCCTGAAAACTGCAGTCCCCTCCAGCCGCCGCACGGAGGCTTTAACCGGCTTCGGGTCTAACCCAGAGCCTGCTGGGTCCCGCTCTTCCCCGCACCGGGAGAGGGCTCAGAGGACAGGTGGGCGGGCAGGCTGGGCCTCGGCCGTGGGAATCAGCCCTGCGAGACTCGGCCAGACCCTGGCATCCCGGCCTCCCTCCGAGCTCGGCCTCTTCTCTCCTGGCTCCTCGGGGCCGCAGGGGACCGGCCAGGACCCCGCAGCGCCCCAGGCCCGAGCGACTCCTCCCGGTACCCTGGCTTCTCCTGCCTGACTCTGCATGCAGTCCTGGTCCTGACCCCCACAGCCTGGCCAGGGACGGTGCCCCCTGCCCATTCACAGTCCCCACGGCCTCTACAGTGTGCCCACCTTCCACGCCACCTTCTCCTCCACCCCGAGGCCCAAGTCCTGCCTGGACACGAAGGCAGGACCGGAAGCTCCAGGTGGCCAGCGAGACGCACAGCCGCTGTCCCTTCCAGGAATGCGGCCGAAGTCCCTGCTTCGGGGCAAAGCACTCGGCCTTGGGGTTTTAACTGCAGCCGTCTCGTGAGGCTCAGCACCTTCTATTTCGCTTCCGAGTTGCTGGAGCGTGGGTCTCACCTCCCCTCGTGGACCAAGAGCTCCGGAAAAGGCAGCTGGCCTGCTCCTCCTCTCCTCGCCACCTGGCGGAGAACCATGCCCGTGCCCCTAGAAGGAAAACGTGAACCCCGAATCTCGCCACGCGGGGGCGCAGGCGGGCCGCTCTCTGCCGCATCCCCTGGGACGAAGGGTGTGAAGCCAAGCTTTCCTCCGCCAGCGTCCCTGTCAATTCCCGTAAAGCAAATGCAGCCGCTTGTGCGTGGCTGCGAATACACACGCGTCGTGTGTGTTGACCTGAGATACGGCTTAAATATTGTGACTTCGCTAAGGTAGTAAAATAGAATACAGATGATCCAGTTTTGGTAAAATATCTATTAAATATTCGCAGGGAAAAGGGCCTGGAAAAATAGCCACGAAAATGCAGGCAGCTGTTATCTCTCGGCAGGATGGAGCCTAAGTGGAGATTTCCCCTTCCACTTCTGGTCTTTCTGGATTTTGCATAACCGAACACTTTTTCCCAGCATGGGGGATGAAACCCAGGCCTTGTGATGAGATACATCCTCACTTTCTTCCATGATTAATTTTGAGACGGGGTCTTGCTAAATTGTTGTTGTCCAGGCTGAGTTTAAACTTTTGATGCTCCTGCCTCAGCCTCCCAGAGTGCTAGGATTACAGGTGTATGTGCCACCATGCCTGGCTTAATTTTAAAATCAGAAAAGTCAGCTATTTATTTAGAAAATCTCAAATCGCTGCTGCCACCTCATCTCCAGGCCCATGTCAGAAGGTGCCCCATCAGGAAGAGACGAAAGCCGACTCCCAAACACTGCACACTGCACCACACCCGTGGTCTTGGTCATTTTATTCTGCCCCTGGGAAGAAAGAAACACCCAGAAGTTCCATTTATTAAGCAGTGAATTTTTTTAAAAAATTAAGTATCTACGTCCTAACAATCTAGTATTCACTTGAAAAATGAATACACATAAATGTTAGCGAGCGACAGTTTACTCCACTCTAAATCGATTGCAGCGGCTTCCAGGGTTCGAGTCCAGGGTGGGCCGGGCAGAACCTGCGCGCTCGCCCCCGTCCACGCTGCCTCCCAGGAAGGACGCAGCGTTTTCCCCTGGGAACCAGCATGGCCAAGACTCGAGGCTGCAGGAAGGGACGCAGCATGGTAGACGCTGAGAGGAGGCCCGCCTGGAGCCACAGCTGGTGGGGACCTCAGCAAACTGCACCTCCCGCAAAGCTGCACCCCGTCTTGTGGCACCCTGAGCTCTCACTGCAGCCCCCCAGCCTCAGCACCAAAACCGCTTCCCTGGCAAAACGGGGAAGAAGTGGCTGACTCGCCGGCCGAGCTCAGTCTGCTAAGTCCTCTTGTCTGCCCGGCTCCTCTTCTCAGGGGGAGCAGGGACGACTCCAGGGCCTCACGTCCCCGACCCCCGAGGGCCTGTCCTCCTCTGCTCCTCTCCCCAGCCCGAGGGCAGCAGCAGCCCAAGCCGCACGCTCCTGGGCGGCAGCCGCAGCCCCCTAGGGGGAGCCAGGCCTTCATCTCCAACCAGCCTGGACTTTCCAGTCCGGCCCAAGTTCTGAAGCCTCCTTGACCCCCAGGACGCACAGGGCCCACGTGGACTGCCTGGCCCGCCCCTCGGCAGCCCCTTCTCCTCCAGAGTTTACAGGAACTCTTCCGCCGGAGGTCCCTGGGCAGCAACCGAGGAGCCGCCCAGCCACTCGCGCAGCAGCCGCTGTCCAACACCATGCGGCGCTGGGACCCGCAAGCTTTCTCCTCTGCGGCCCGACGGCCCGGCTCTCACCCTCGTGAGGGGCTTTGCAGTTCTCCATCATCAGTGTGAGTGTGAGGCCAGCAGACCAAGAGGAAGGCAGCTCCAGAGGCAGAGGTGGCAGGGCCTCCGTGGTGGACAGATGGCCCGAGGGCAACAGGATGGCCATGGCTTTCACAGGGGGACTCTGGTGTGTGACGCCGCAGACGGCCCCGAGGGCCTTGGCGATGCCTGGGTGCCAAGGCGTCCTGCATCTGGGAGCTCCGGGAGCGGCCACCTCGCAGAGCGCAGGCCGGGGTGGTCAGGGGCTGGTGCAGGGCCAGGGCTGCTGGCCCCCGGTTCATCATCTCCAGACGTGGTGACAGCAGCAGCCTCCACTTCTGAATGCCCGGGGCTGTGCACCGAGAACCGGTCTTTTCTTTTTTTTTTTTTTTTTTTTTGCGGCACCGGGTGAGAAATGGTCTTGCTGCCGCGTGAGTGTGGTGCACTTTGCCACATTTTTAAAAACACAGGGACAACTTGCTGGTGCAGGAAGGCATGGATTGCCCTGCAGTCGGGTCCCGCAGTGTCATGGGGAGCTGCGCACCTCAGGGGAGCCCGGAGCAGGGCAGCAGAGAGGACCGAGATGAGCGAGCACAGGGATAGACGTGGCCTCTCCTGCCTGGGCCTCGGAAGGACACCCAGGACCTGCGGGAGGAAGACACCCGGGACACCCTCACATGCCTCCTGTCCTGTGCCGCGCCGGCTCGATGTCAGAAACCCAGGGCCCAGCGCCACAGGGGAAGGCGGCAGCTGGACGCAGGGCAGCGTTGGCCCTGCCTCTCCACAGCTGTCCCCTCCTCCCCCATCCCTTCTCTCCCCATGTTCCCAAGGGGGGATGGGGACAGCTCGCCTTGGGGTCCAGGAGGTGGCTCAGCTGCTGTCCAGTCTCTTCTCTGCTCCTGTGGCTCGACTCGGTGGCCTCTGTGAAGCAGCAGCAATGCTGTCCCCACGTGTCGGGGACCCAGGCCCGCGGTTAGCACCCCACCTCCTGCTATGGTTTATGTATCACCACCCCCCAAAGCCTCATTGGTCACAGGGCTATTTCAGAGGTGGCTGAATCTAGAGTTTGTGACGGACTCACGGTCCAAGCCGGGATTAAGGGTGTGAGTGCTACTCCCGCCCGAGGGCAGGGAGCCTGCACACTGTATAAGGGACAGAAAGAGTTTTGTCACTCTCTCTTGTTGCCCTTGCTGTCTTCTGCTGCCATGAACTGATGCCCCTTGGCCATGTACCACTCTGCCTTGGAGCCAGCTGAGTGTGGACTGAAACTTCCACAAACTGTAAGCTAAATAAACCTTTCTCCCTTCAACCTTGGGTGTCAGGTGTTTTGTCTCGGCAATGAGAGAAAAGTACCTGAGACACCGAGCTGTGATGAGCAGCCAGCCCTCCTCAGGCTCCCTGGTTTTGGCCCTGCCACTTTTACCGAGACACAGCAGCTGTCAGTCAGACAGCTTGGGTCTCCCCAGTTCCTCTACACTGTTGCTATGACAGCCACAGCATCCCAGATGCCCCACACCTGCTCCAGGAAGTGTCTGCCCTGACCACAGTGAGTAGGATTGTAACCAAGTGACAGAACCGAATTTCCACCCATCAGTGAGCTTGAACCAGAAGTTTTGCTCTCAGGCCGGTTCAGACCAATCGACAGGCTTGAGTTTGGACCTGTCAGAGGCCTGCTGCTGCTATGTAAGCAGAACTCCCCGCACACTCGAAGTTGGTCTAGAATGCCTGGCCCCACACACCATGCTGGGCTGCAGCACAGGCCCTGTTCAGGCGGGGCCTTATCCCAGGGGTCCTGCGAGTCTGATCGTGGTCAATTTCTCTGTAGAATGGACTCGGAAATCCTGAGCAAGGCGGCAGAGTGGTAGCTTTAAAAAGAGCTGCAAACACCAGGGTCCCTGAGGAGGCCACAGAGCAGCAGCCCTCGAGATCAGCAGTGGAGCAGCAGCCAGCAGAGCCGACCACAGCACCCAACATCAACTGGAGGTGACCGGCAGCCCACGGGGCCAACCATCAGCACCCAGCACCCACTGGCAGTCGAGCAAGGAACCAGGGTCCAGAGTGGTGACGCTCAGGGCCAAGGGACATCAGCACTCAAAGCCCAGAGCCAGCAGCCGAGCCACCCCGTGCCGATTCATGACTCCCATCCAATGCGGGCCAAGAACCCCCAGCCAGCTGGGGACGGAGAGGGAGCTTGCTCTCCTGTGCTCGCGCCGCTGGTCTCCCGGATTTTATTTTCTGTGCTGGTTCCTCCTCCCCTCGATGCCCCCCTTGTCATCGCGAAGCCTTCAGGCTGTTTACATCCCCGGCTTTGCCAGCTGCTCACCCTCTCCTCTGCCCGCCAGGAGTCTCGGTCCCTCAAAGTCGCAGCCTGGGCTGGCCCAGCGGCCTGTGCCCCTCAGCTCCCGGGCTCTGAGCCATGGGCAGGAGAAGGCTTGGGCACAGCGCCGAGCGCCACGGCCAGGCTGGACAGACGTGCTGGTGGCTCTCCTGCCTCCCGGGCCTGGGGCCGGGCTCTCCCACCGGTGAGGTTCTCTGCCGTCCTCTCTCCCACCTCCTCCCAGCAAACCCAGTGCCCGGCCAGCTCAGCTACTGCCCCGAGCAGGCCACACACTTCCGGATACACGCCCCCCTGCGCCTCCCCTCCGTCTCCAGCCCCGGCCCCGACACCTCGTGGAACTGTTGGTCTGTCCTCTGAACCCCTGAAGCCCTCAGGTGCAGGAACTTCGTGGTTCTTTGCCGTTGTCGCCCACCACCTGCTGGACTGCGGGTCCAGGGCACGGACCCGTGAGACCCAGGAGCTGTGTGGCCTCAAGGGAAGGTGGCAGGGCGGGGCTCCTCCACTCCAGGGCCCCAGATTCCCACCTCTCCTGCTGCCCAGCCTTCCCCCACGGAGACGCCTGCCCCAGCCATGCAGACCTGCCGGGGCCCACGCATGTCCACAGGCCGGCCAGTCGGAGCCCGCGCCCTGCCCCCGAGGATGGCCTGCACCCCCGCAGTGTCGCCCCTTGTCCGGGCCAGAGTTACACTCTCACACGCAGCTCCACTGTCCAGCCGCAGTTGCAGGACGGTGCTCGAGGGCCAGGAGGTCCAAGTCCAGCAGCAGCCAGGCCTCGGGAGAGCTCCTCTGCGCCTGAGCTGAGGTCCTACTGCCCAGTCCCGATGCCTGGGCTGCGGGCGGCACTGGGCGGTGCTCCAGGGGGGCTGCAGAGCTTTCCTTCTAAATTCTTTTGTTAGCCCATGTTTGCAGCCCACCGCGGGTGTGGCCCTCGCAGGGAGCTGGTCCGGGCACGTGAAATCTCTCCATGCCTGTACTTCCCTTCCCCCTCCAGCACACGGGTCCTTCCCACTGCAGAAGATCTCTCTTCCTGTTTCATGTTGTCTGTCTTTTATTTCGGTTTTTTAGTTATTCATACATGCAACATTCAAGCTTGTGTGTCTGATTTATTTTGCAGTGCATCCATTTTCCTTCAAAGGGCTCAGGTTTATCCTTCTTCATGGCAGAGTAGTACTCCACTGTGTGTGAAAACCATCCCTTTATCCATCGTCTGCTGGTGGACATGGGCTGTTTCTGGGATGTAGCTGTCATGAGGTGTGCCGCTATCACAAGTTCTTTTTGTTAATGTCCACTGACCACCAGTCCCGTGGACCCCAAGACACAGGAGAGGCAGATGTGGGTCTTAAACATGACCTCAAGCAAACAGCTTGTGCTTCCTAGGGGCTGGGGAGCACGGTGGCATCATTCTCAACACGGGCTGGCACTTGGAGAAAATAAGACGCCAGTGACACAGGGCAACCAGGAAGTGGGTGCCGAGCAGGGCAGGGGAAAGGTGCTCTAGACCAGAAACAGAAGTGCAGGCCCGGCTGCTGGTTAATCGCCAAGGCCAGGCTGGCAGCAGGGCTGATGACGACTCCGAGTTCCCGGAACCCAGGCAAGGTAGGGCGGGAGCATTAAGACTGTAAAGATCAAAGCGCAGTGTCGGAAAGAAATTTCCCCTTGGCTTAAGTATCCCCGGAGAGCGAGAGTGCGCCTCAGAAGGGTCTTCTCACAAAGCCTTCCGTGTCTCTCCTCCTCTAGACTTTTATAGCGGGGCCGAAAGGCTGATATCATCTCTGACCTCCGTGTGCACGCAGCGCTGCACTCAGTGTGGGGAGGACTTCCCTCCCGGGGCCGCGGCTCGCCCCCTCCCCCGGGTGCAGGAATCTGCAGCAGCAGTCCGACTGCAGCGTGGACGGCTGCGGAGCCAGGCGGTGGAGCCACTCCTGCTTCCTGCTGTTAGAACCTGGAAGAAGAGGACCCATCGTGCACTTCGTGCAGCTCCTCGCCTCCGTGTCACTGAGCTGCTGCTGGCTTTTTCTGCCCATTGCAGCTGCGTCCTCTCCGGGCTGGGCCGGAGTTGGAAAGTACACGAGGCCATCACAGGCCTTGAGCAGTGGTCGCCCCGAGCACCCGCACCTGGCGCCTGTGCGATTTTTTCACCCCGCTTGGACAGAGCTTCTCAGGGAGACTTGGGGCCTCCCTGGGCTCCTACAAAGCCAGGTGCATGGGAAGCGGGGACAGAAGACGCTCGGCAGGCCCAGAGCTCCTCCTTCCTGTGTGATTTCCAGGGGGGACTCAGGTTCCGGCGCGGAGGGCCCAGGCAGCAGTGAAGCTGGGACAGCGACACTCGTCCTCGGGGACAGCGCGGCAGGGTGGGGGGAGAGGGTGACACCCACTGCCCTGCACCGGCCCCCGCAGGACACCGAGGGGCCTCTCTCCGGAAAGCTCAGGTCTGAGAACAAGCAGCTCGTGGGACACTGTGCATGGCCGGAGCCCCGCCTCTGGCTGGCCGGCAGCCTGGTGCTCCTCCTCCGGGGCGACACCGCCATCTTCTGTTGGACAGCAACAGTCAAGGGAAAGGCCGAAAGCAGCCTGCATGCACAGCTCCTGGTCGGACCCGAAGGGCCAGCTCGAGGTGGTGCGCACAGAGGACACGCCCACCCCTCCTGCAGGAGGCCGGAACACCAGACACCAGGAGAAGGACACCGGATGTGACCAGCGAGGCTGGGGTGGGCAGGAAGCGCAAGGCTGCTCCACCGTGAAAGGAAATGAGAATAATGCAGAGTTCCTGACACTAAGTCTATGACAAAATGACCAAAAGCGAAGAAGTAACGATAAAAACACACAAAAATAAAAGACGCGGCAGCGCGCGGGGTGGAAGGCGAGGTGGCCGCGCCTGGGGAAGTGTTGGACCGCACACCACGCGGTGCCAAGGCCAAGCCGCTCCTTTGCATGGCGCACCCGCCGGAAAGGAGCCACCGTCATCGGTGGGACACAATGCCCACGTCCCAGGGCGAGTGTCCCCGCAAGCCGGGTGTCACCACCCAGAGCGTGAGTCCTTCAGGGACAGGTCCGAGCCCGGCTTTCAAAATACAGTCAGCAGGGAGAGCGCAAACTCCGAAGTTCACACCCGGCCCAGTGAGCAGGTGCAAGGGGGCGTCAGGCCGCACTGCCACACGCACGTTCCGAAAAACACACGACAGCCCCGCTCACCTGCGGACTCCGGTCAGACGGCCTCGGAAGGCTAAGCGGAGGATTCTGCAAGTGGACGGTTGGCGAGGGCGCCCCATCCGGCCCGCACGCTGAGACGCCGCCGTGCCGCTGCCTGTCCCGCGGGACGCGCGCGCCCCCTTCCTCTCCTCTCAGTCGGTCCCTCGGGCGCCGTCCGGGAGAGCAGGCTGGCTGCGCAGGGCTGCCGGGCTGTGTTCCGGGAACCCCGAACTGACTTGATAATGGCCCCACAGTGCGGCAACGGTGGCGCCCAGGGGCACCCTGCCCAGGGTGGGGTGCGCGCTGGCTCTGTGTGGCAGCCCCGGCAGGGGCGCGGGAAAACCGTGCATGAAGCTTAGGGTCGGTGGCGCCCCCGGCTCCGCCTACGCTGCGCGTGCGGGGAGAGCTCCCTGCGGGTGAGGGGCCGCCGGGGCTCTCACAGGCTCCTTAGGAGCCCCCGGACCAGGACGCGCTGCGAGCTTCCACTCAGGCCGCGTGCGCAGCCCGGGGCACCACTTCCGGCTGGGTTGGGCGCGCAGTCCGGGTGGGTGACAGACGTCCTCACGGTGGACCTCGGCGTCGCACGCACAAGGCCGCTGCGGATGGTTACAATGACAGGTTTCAATCCAAAAGAAGGGAAAGCTCCTACACGGAAATACTTCCACCAGAATGAGAGACGCAGGAAAGAGGACACTGGGCTTTCGCAGGGAACCCCCAGACGGAGCAGAGGGGGCGCCCGGCGCAGCTGTGCGCACTCAGCATCCACCCTCCCGGTGCAGCAGGCCGAGGCTCAAAGAGGAAACTGGCGGGAGGCGTGGCGGGTTTCCACCTCCTTCGGAGGCCCTGCAGCCTGCTGGGAGCGGACCTGAGGCTGAGCTAATAATCACGCGGACTCCTGAGCAAGCGAACGCACCCCTGGGGCCTGCTCCTGCTCGGGCGTCTTCAGATTATGAGACAGGAAGGACGGTCCCAGTGGGCCTGGGCGCCGTAGGGCCCCTCAGCGAACTGTGTGTATCCATCCGCTCCTCGCAGCCTGAGCACTAAACACTGACCCACCCGAACGCATGATAAAACTGCGCTGCAGGGGACGCCAGGACCTGCCCCTTTACCCTGTTGGCCAAGAGGGGCTAGCGCTGGCCCACAGCAACAGCTGCAGTCCAGGGTGTCTGCCTTGAATCTGGACCAGTCCTGGATGAGAGTACGCCCCATGGCCAATCCCAGATGACTCTGCCCTGCCAAGGCTTGAGCCGAGCCAATCCTGAATGACTCCGCCCTGCCAAGGCTTGAGCAGAGTCAATCTGACTGACTCCGCCTTGTCAAGGATTAAACTGGGCCAATCTCAGATGACTCCGCCCTGCTGAGGCTAGCACTGGGCCAATCCCAGATGACCCTGCCCTGCCAAGGCTTAAAATGGGCCAACCCCGGATGACTCCGCCCTGTCGAGGCTTCAGCTGGGCCGCTCCTGGCTGACTCGGCCCACTCTGTGCTCTGTATAAGTAGGGCTCCCTCTCACCCCTCCATGGTCCAGCAGGGCTCCTTCCAGCCTGCCCTTCTGTACGCGGCAGCACAGGTCCTGTCCAGATGAAGCCTCCTCTGGCCGGCCTGTGGATCTGCTCTGATTCACTCCTGGGGCAGTGTGGGGAGAGCAGGTCACATCACAGAGCTCGAAGGCCCCCGGAGACGGGCGCAGACCAGTAGCAGCAGCCAGAACAGAGACTGGCGGCAACCAGGGCGCTCACCCACCAGTTACCAGAGCAGGGCGGCGGCGCTCGGTGGCGACCCGTGGAGAGCCCAGAGGCCGGAGCCGCTGGCCTGGGCCGAGGAGCTGGTTCAAGTAGCAGAAGCCACCCAGGACTGTGGCACCAAGAGCCGTGGCACTGGGCCACCGATGGTGATGTATCTGCAGTATCCGAACAAAGCAGAAGAACGCGAGCCCCCAAAACTCCCTCAGGAGATGGGGGTGTGAGCAGTGGGGAAGACGAAGCCGAGGAGCCCTCTGCTCCTTGGTGGAAGTCAGGAGTCAAACCTGGGCAGAAGCTCTCCAGGCACCCGAGATGCGGGTGGCACCCGCCGAAAATGCAGAGAAGGCGCGAGCATGTCCTCCACAAGCCGGAGGCCGAGTGGCCGGCTCCGAGGCCGCTGCTTTCTGTGATGGGCTCCGCAGATCTCCTGCCTCGTTCAGCCGCGTGGGTGGACACGTGTGGTAAAAATCAAAACGTGTTTCTGTACGTTTCTGTACTTTTTAGCTGCTCCAGAAAATCTGCTTCTCATAAGGAGGCTTTAGTCCGTAAGTCACTCCCTTCCGTCCTCGTGTCCCCTCTCTAGTGTCCTTCCAATTCCAGTCAATCAAATCCAAAAACTGGCTTTTCAGGGTCCTCCTATTTAATTTGGTACTTTTACACAGGACTTTACAGCTAGGAAGATGCCGAGAAAACATGAGACTGTTGTGGCTGGCAGAAACAGGAAGGGTGGACAGGTGGACTGGTATGTGAGACAGAGGCCCGCTGTATAGCTCAGGCTGGCCTTGAACTCACTATGGAGCCCAACAATCCTCCTGCCTCAGCCTCCCAGTGCTGGAATTTCAGATGTGCGCCACCGCGGCCAGCTCAGAAACAGCTCCCTCACACAGACACCTGAGAAGTCTGGCTTCAGGGAAAGACCGATCCTCACAGCGTGAGGAGGACTCGATGGTGGGTGACCACAGGACGTAGAGCAGAGCCTCAGGGAGACACCAGCCGGTCCTTGAGGGGGTCAGGTGAGTGTGGTGCAGGGCTGGGCCTAAAGGGACGGTGATACCGGACTGCTTGGCTGCGGGGATGACAGCTGAACAGGCTGCAGTGAGGTCCACGGAGCCGGGCAGTGAGCGAGGTGCACTGGGTCCCGGACTCCTTGGGCTCTAAAGCCCAGTGAAGCGACAGCCGTGCCCGGCCGCCCGCATGAGCCCGGGTCCTGTCCCTCGCACCCGACTCGCCTCGGCGCGTCTCCCCGGAGCAGCTTCACCTGTCTCCGCCCGCCCGGCTGTGAGGCTGCCCGCTGCGGCAGGGAGAACGCGCCGTGATGGTTGCTCAGAGAGACTCAGG
Organism: Dasyprocta punctata; assembly: GCA_004363535.1. NCBI lineage: Eukaryota > Metazoa > Chordata > Mammalia > Rodentia > Dasyproctidae > Dasyprocta > Dasyprocta punctata. The sequence goes on from RJWM01010744.1 coordinate 26,128, forward strand.
AGCGCGCAGAGACGCAGAAGTGGGAATAGCCAGGCACTGGGGCCACGACGGCTGTGTGCGGCCCGGCGCCCCCGAGGCCGCGTCCTCCGCTCTCCTGGCTGCTGCGTCCTCCAGTCGGCCCAAGCGGCTTTGCTGAAGCAGCCGCGGTTTCCCGAGGGGCGCTGTCTCGTGGGGCGCACTGAGGCGGCCCGTCCCGCAGAGGGAAATGTCCGCACCATCTGAAGAAATCTCCAGTGAAGGGCCAGCCTGCGCTGGTGAGCCCGACCGCCGGGAGCCCACATGGACATCCGGCTTCCGAGAAGCCGCAGGAGCTGTCGGTGTGACGGTGGGAAGTGGGCGACCTGGGCCCGCCGAGCGCCCCACTCTGCTGACAGACATCGCGAAATCTCCAGCCGGCTGCGACTCTCCAGGCCGACGAGGGCGCTTCTGGGCGCGCACTTGTGCAGCCGGCTCTGCCGGGGTGAGGAGAGGGAGAGCTGGGCACTGCCGGGGAGGGTTCCGGCCCGGATAGGAGTGGGGTGCTGGTTGAGTCCCCGAGTACAGAGTGCCTGAGCTCCCGCAGCCATTCATGACCACAGAGGAAACAGCACAGCACAGCAGAGGAGTCTGGGCCACTGGGGCCACAGCACCCGGAGAGCTGAGTCTTTATCCAGCGGCCACGCCATGCTGGGCCTTCCAGACAGCACAGACTCTCTAGATTCCTGCTTGGGCACTGAGGGACCCAAGACTCCTTTTGACTATGCAAATGTGAAGCCTTGAACCACTGCAGCCATTCTGCCAGCGTGAGGCAGATCAGGCTTTGTATGAAGCTGACACCACAGAAAGCCAAACAGGTGGGAGGAAGCTAAGTCCGTGGAGGCGTCAGAGGTGCTGGCGGGGCCTAGATCGGGGCCTGCAGTCGCGTGAGCTCCAAAGTCTCCTCTGAAAGCTGCTTTGAGCTGGGTTTCTGTTCTCTGCAGCTTCCGAAGGCTTTCTCTCTTGAAGTCCTTCCTGTCCGGACCGCTGGGCAGCAGTAACGAATGAACCAAATAAGACTCTTTGAAGAGGCCGCCTGATCTCCAGCTCGAGAGGTGGGGTGTGGCTCCGCACCCCTTCCCCGCATCAGAGCAGGAGGAAGTTGGGTGTCAGGCTCTGCGGCCTGCGGTGTGGGGTGGAGGCCCGAGGTCAGGGAGATGTGTGCCCTGGGGCTGGGAGTGTTTCTCAGGCTCAGAGACACCCGCTGTGGTGACTTCTGGGAGCCCCCAGTTACTGGGGCTGTGCGGGGGAGACCCACAGCCTCCTGCCCAGACCTCTGGATGACCCAGAGGGGCCCTGCAGTGCCGCAGCACTGGCACCCCCACTTCTGGTGAGAAGAGAGGAGGGCCTGGGGAGCCCAGGCTCCCTGACTCACCACGGCCCTGCGGGGAAAGCCCTGAAATGCTTGTATAGGGACAGACCTAGCCCTCCGGGAGTGGGGCGAAAGCATCCCTCACCCCAGGAACCAGAGCGGGCCGTCTATGACACCCGCAGTCCGGCAAGGAGAGAAAGCCTGCGCTGGGGTCACTGGCCGCCGCGCACCCAGGGACCACGAGATTTGGGGAACCCAGAAGGAAGGGGCAGCCTCGGGACAGCCGGGGCGTGGGTGCGGGGGGCCTGTGCCCCATCCCTGGGCGAGGGTGTTGCGTGACCAGCGTGTCCGACACTCAGAAGGATGTGGATGAGGCCCAGGACACCTGGGCTCCAGCAGACGGGTCGGGGGCACCTGGCCGGGCCTCCTGGAGTCCAGGTGGGGGGAATTCTTAGGGTAACTGAGTGCGGCGGACGACTCGGTGGAAAGAATTCGCCTTCATTGCCAAAGAGGAAGGAGGCCAAGGCTGGGGGGGCGGGGTGCCACGGAGGGAACCGAGCCCCGGAGCTGAGCGGAGCGGGTGCTCATCTCGGGCGCAGATAAGACGCGGATTAATAAGGCTCATCCCCAGCGCGGCTGAGCAAGAAACTTTATAGCCAAGCCGACTCCCGACCGGAAAGGGCCCAGTTGCTCGACTCTTTGAATTATAGGAAAACTAATTGGATCTTCATGTTTGCCGCCAGGGAGAGCGAGGACTAGGCAGGATGTAAATCCTGGGGTACTTGAAGAGGACAGCCGCGACCTCTGCGAGCCTCTGAACGTATAGATCTGCGAGGAGAGAGAAACGATTTCCTGACCTCTGCCTGCCCGGCCGTCTTTCCCGTCTCTGAGCACAGGGCCCGGCTGCCGTCGCGCTCGTCCTGCGGTTGTGTTTCTGACTCCTCCCTCTGTCCCCAGGGCGGGGAACCAGCACCCTGTCAGCACGGCCCGGGGAGAAGCCTCTGGGGTCCCCGCAGTCTGCAGCAGCCGCCCCTCGGGGCGCCCATGGGGTGTGGGGAACCCACTATTTCAGGAGCCCACTGCCTGCCCGGATGCCCTGGGGATGTGGGCCCCTGACTCGGGGTCCTTGCAGCAGCCCTGGGCTGGGACCCTCGCATCCACACCCGTCCAGGGTCCAGGACGGTCTCGCCCTCGCCTTCCCAAGGAGCAGAGGAGACACAGGCAGGACCGGCTGGGCCCAGGGCTCCGGGGCTGGGGACAGTCGCCGTGGCGGTGAGGACACTGCTGGGGTCGCAGAAGGGCGCTGACTGGCTGCAGGCACTGGGTCCGCTGGGTCCCGAGACACAGGGTCAGCAGCCCCCACCCTGGCCACCTTCGCGGCCCGCGCCTGTCCCCAGAGGCCGCCGGGTCACCAGTCCTTGGCGAGAAGGGGTTCCCTGGGGGATTCTGTGGCCTTGGTGGTGTCTGAACCCACAGGGACAGCAGGGGACCTCAGAGGTCACTTGGTAACGGTAGGAAGTGAGGACAGAAGGAGACGGGGGACACCCCGGGAAAGCGGGGCCGTGGGGCTCCTCGAGGTGAGCTTGCCTGTCAGCATCCTCAGCGCCCACTGTGGTAGCAGTGTCCACCTCTGGCCAGATGGCCCAAATCCTGACTCTGCCTCTTGAGTGGTTGAGACCATGTCACACACTGGTTATGATCGAGATCGCTGTCCTGCTTGTGAACCACCCCTTCTGTCATTCACCTAACAGAAGCTTAGGCCCTTCTTATTTTTATTTTATTTTATTTTATTTATTGTCTTTTTTTTAACAAAAGGAAAACAAGAAATCAAAACATAACAATTTCACCCCAACCAACAAAACAGCAACAATCATCAGCATATTGGATATTCCTGAAAATTATTTAAGACAAAAAATACAGGCATGAAACATTATCTAACTAATTGTTAACACAATTGTTTTCAAATGAACATTTCACATTAAAAATAAAATCTGAAGGTGACCCTGAAAAAAATTACATTTTACTCAAAATTCTTTTTCTCTATCACAACTAATTTTTATATACATAGATTTTATTTCAGATGACATGATACTCTACCCAGAGGACCCCAAGAACTCCACACCTATCTTTTTGTGACAGCAATGTGCTGAGGTCTCCCAATACAGTTGTATTAAGGCTTACTTAATTTTTCATGTGGATTAATAGTTGTTTTATATAACTGGGTGGACTAGTATTTGTTACATTATTATCTCTTCCTCTTAGATTGTTCACTTACCAATATATAATGATCTTCTTTGTCTCTCTTAATCAGTCTTGGCTTAAAATTAACTTTATCTGCAAATAGAATAGCTACCTCTGCTTTTTTCTGGACTCCTGTTGCATGGAGTGTTGTTTTCCATCCTTTAACTTTCAGTGTGTGAGTATCTTTTTGGATTAAATGTGTTTCTTGTATACAGCATATTGTTAGATACTGCTTCTTGATCCATTCTGCCAGTCTATGTCTTTTGACTAATGAATTAAGACCATTGACATTGATGATTAAAACTGATATGTGTTGACTTATCTTTATCATGTTATTTTCTTTTTTCCTGGTGGATTCCTTCTATTAGGGTTCGTGGAGCTGTAGTACTTATCATCCCTTTCTAAAATGTCCTTCAAAATATTTTGGAACACTGGTTTAGTGGTCATGAATTTCCTCAACTGTTCCTTATCATGGAAGTATTTTGTTTCTCCCTCTATTTTGAAAGATAGTTTTGCGGGATACATCAATCTAGGTTGAAAGTTGTTTTCTTTTAGAACTTGGAGTACTTCACTCCAAGCTCTCCTTGACTTGATAGTTTGTGCTGAGGAGTCCACTGTAATTCTGATGGGCTTTCCTTTATAGGTGATTTGTTTCTTCTCCCTTACAGCTTTTAAAATTTTATTCTTGTGTTGAATTTCTGGAATCTTGACTATGATATGCCTGGAAGTAGATTTTTTTTATCATTGCTAATTGGAGTTCTATATACCTCACTTATTTGTATGTCGTTCTTTTTCTCTACCAGGAAAATTTTCTGACATGATGTCTGTAAGGATGCTTTTAATGTCATTTGTAGTATCTCCTGCTTGTTTACTGACTCCAATTAACCTTAAGTTACTTTTCTTCGTCTCGTCAAGCAACTGCTGGATTAATATCTCATGATCCCTTGCTAGTTTTGAAGAATCTTCCTTTTCCTGGTCACTAACTGTGAGTCTGTCTTCAGTATCTGAGATCCTGTCCTCACATTGGCTTAATTTGCTTTGAATACTTTCAATAGAGTTTCTATTCTCCTGGATCTCTACTTGAATCTGCTTTATGGAATCCATTTGCTTCCTATGTTGTCCTTCCATAATTTGCTTAAGCTTGTTTATTTTTTTGTCTGTATCTGCTCTAACATCACTAAGCATGGTGTGTGTTTTGGTAGTCTCTGTGGTTATTTGAGAGATTATTTCTGATTCCTTTTTTTCCAAAGCCTAATTCAACTGCTTTGTTACCACTTCTAAGAAACCTTGTAGGGGGCTTTTGGATTTTCCAGCCTCATTGTCCCCTGGGTTTGCTTTTGGTGAACTGGGTGTCTGGGGTTGTGAGCTGTTTAGGTGTCTTCTCACTTCTTCTCTTTTTTTAGTTTAATTCCTAAAGTGATGCCTGTTAGTTGCTCGCAGTGGGTTACTTTAATGGTGGTGTTAAGGACTTCCAGGTGATGAGCACTTCCCGGAGCTATCTTCCAGGTGTAACTGGTTCCTGGGCTCCGAGTCCATTGGAAAATCCCGCCTCCTCAGTTTGTCAGAGATGAGAAACCACTGCTCGCCTAGCCCAGACCCTAGTTCCTCGGCACCACACCCCAGCCCTCTTTGCGACCCCCAGTCAGTCCCAGGCCTGGACCAGCAAGGCCAACAGCTATCCAGTTCAATCGAGTCAGTTCTGGCTGCAGTGGCACCCACAGCACCAAACACAGCCAACAAAACAGTAAACTGATCCAACCCCTGATTTACAACCCCCAACCATATAAACTGAATTTATATCCATACAATGGGATGCAAAACAATCATATACAATACTTAGGTTCACAAGATGTCAATTCTGTCCCCAAGGACCCAAAATGAATTTAAGAAAAAGTAGAAAAGTGGGAAAAGGGAAAAGAGATTGCAAGTAGGTTGGAGAACAAAGATGGGTCCACCGACTCAGGGAAACCACTGCAGAAGACTGAGGGAAAAGAAAGCCAAAAGAGACAGAAAAGAGAACAGAACAAGACCAGGCCCAAGGGAGGGCAGAAACCACACTCACACCAAAAAAAATTTAAAAAAATGAAGTCCACTTCCAGGATTCACTCTGGATTCACTGGTAAACAGCCTGTGGAGACAGCAGCCCAATTCGTGGCACTGTATCTCCGCAAGCCAGCAACTGTTTGTGGATGGAGTAGTAGACAACCTTAGCAGGCCTGCCCTGAGAGCAGCCTCCTCGGGCTCGCAGCCATCCAAGCAGTCTCCGCGGGTGTGCGCCCAGCTAGGAACCACTAGGGGGAGCCAGCAACAGTTTTAACCCCAGGCATATCCGGCCTGACTCAGGAATGGCTTCCAGCAAATTGCTGTCTCCCACAGGAGGACCAAGCCCTCTGCACTCACCGCCAGCCAGCACAGTCCTCCTCACCTGAGGCTCTCCTCCACCGAGAAATGGTTCCGCAGAGGTCCTGGGGTCACCAGCCACCACCAACACCGCAACTGTGCACTGCTAGGCTCCAACAGCTCCCCTCGAGCAGTGAGTCCAGCTCCGGGCAAAGTCTCCACCAGCTACCACCTTCTTAATTCAATTTTTTCTTTTCACACTCTGTGGGGTTCGATTCAGACTTCAGGCTCTTCCTGGATCCAAGGAACCCATCTCCCTCCTTCCTGTCTTCCTCAAGATGGTGTGTTCCCACGCCTAGACGGTGTCTCTCAGAGAGGCTGTTTTCCCTGCATCCTACTACTCCGCCATCTTCCTGGAAGTCATTTATTGTCTTTTTGAGACAGGGTCTCCCTATGCAGTTCAGGCTGGCCTTGAGCTCACTTTGTAGCCCAGGCTGATCTCGAACTTGTAATGATCCTCCTGCCTCAGGCTCCCGAGTGCTGGGATTACAGGCGTGCGCCACCACACCTGGCTCTTCAGTCCTTTTTAAAACAGGATATGTCGGGAGCTTTCTGTCATTACCGCGAATGGAAAGTCGGTATCCTTTCCCGTGAACAGAGGCAGAAGAACACAAGCGATGCACACAGAACAGCAGTGCTGGACGCTGGCCAGCCAGTGGAGAGAACGCCCAGTGTGGACGCCGAGGACGGGGCAGGCGGAGGCCGCCTCCCCAGCCTGGGGACCCGGCAGCTAAAGCCACATCTCCCCAGTCACGCTGGAGCCACCGCCGCCTTCGTCCGGCCCCAGGCGACCTGCGGCCTCTGTGCTGTCTCCCAGCACAGCTCGGCTCCGCGGAGGGCTGACCAGGCAGCCACCCTGGGACGCCTCTCTCCGGAACCGGCTTCCTCGCTGCAGAGTGGGCACTGTGCGCCAGGTCAGGCCGTGGCCCCGTCCGCCCAGAGCCTGCTCCTCCCTTGCACCTGAGCGCACGTCTCAGTGGCGACTCCCAGGAGCCACCACCCCGGGGCTCGAGGCAGGAGGCAGAAGCAGGTGGCAGCTGAGTGCTGGGGGAAGGGGCGTGGTACATGGAAGAGGAACATTCCACGCCTCCCCGGGAGGCCAAAGGACGCGCTCACCCCAGGAACTTCCCGGGGGTCACGGTGTGCGACTCCGACCCCTTCCCAGCCAACACGGCTTCGGAGCTGAGTGAGCCAAAGCGCGATGAGAGGATTTCACTCCAACTTCCTGCAGACTGAGAACCGCACTTCTGTTCCAGTCCTGGCGTCTGGGGGAGGCCGGTCTCTGCCGCCCGAGAGGCAGTGCGGGGCGGTGGTTAGGAACTAGGACTCCAGCCTGCGTTCCCTCACTCACTGAAGGAAGGATGTGGGAGCCCAAGTGGTTTAACAGTGGTGTCCACCGCTGGAGGCCGGGGTGGCCGGCGGGAAGAGCACCCGCACCTCGTGTTGGCAGCGCTGCCCACCGGCCACTGCCCAGCATCTCCTGCTGCTGGCTCCTGCAGCCGCCTGAGCCCCTGCTCCGTCTCAATGTCCGTGCCACCCCGAGCAGGGCGCCTCTCTGTCTGCCTGGCCCCGGGTCCTTTGCCTGACGCGGTTGACACTCCACAAACCGCTGAGCCACGTGCGGCCCTTCGCAGCAGGCGGGACAGCAGGGGTCGCGGGGCGCTGTGTTGGCCCTGCCTGCAGACGCTGCCACCGCACGGCTGAGCCAGGTCTGCTCCACACGGGATGAGGGTGTTCGTGCAGTGCGGCCACGAGATCTGCACGGGACCGCGGGAGACAACCCCAGCGCGCTAAATCAGGACGGGGGAAGGACGTGAGCTCCCATTTCTGTTTCATTTCACCCCGGGATAAGGCCGAAGGAGGCCGTGCGTTTCCCGGCCGGCCTGGTTTTCTTCTCGGCTGGTCTGCGTGTGTTTACCAAATAGACGCCCCGGGCTCCCTGGCAACCGCGCAGGGCGCGCCCCCCTGATGGCCGGAGACGGATGAGTTGCTGATGAGCAGGACCCATGAAGGCTTTAATTGGTTTAGTTAGATTATTTCCAGTCAACAATTCCTGAGTTTAGCAGTGGAAGATAGATCTGTTTTCCATAAATGTTAAATGCCAAGCTTTTGAATCACTCGGAATAAAAACCATTCCCTTACAGAGCTACTTGCTATCACTTGATTTACGGCAAAAAAATCAAGGCCTGGTTAGAGACTCTGGCCGCGGCATGGCACGCAGATAAGAGCCGCGCGCAGGGCTGAGGCCCAGCCAGCTACCGCTCCAGGAAACAAATAAACAAACACGGCCCCGCCGCCCTCGGAGCGCGGCTCCCGGCCCTCGCCAGCCCTCTCCAGCTTGGAAAGGCTCCTCGCCCACCCCACGTGCTCTTCCTGTGCGCCCAGGAGACAGATCAGGAAAGCAAGTCACAGCCCGCACAATCTGAGTGTCATCAGTGGGTGCCAGGCGGGCACAGCTTGGCACCCACGGACAGAAGGGGAGCAGTTAGAACCCGGAAGCGGGCGCGGACAGCCTCGACGGCACCCTGTGCTCCCACAGCCAATCTTCGCCGAGGCCGGGCGGGCAGCTGGAGCAGGAAGTGACCCAGTACCCCAGGGCCACGGAGCACGGTGTCTGGCACGGCCAGGGCCTGTGGTCTCTTCTCTCAGGGAACACGCCGCCCTGAGTTGGGGTGGCAGTGGTGCCTGCTCTAGGTAATCTTGGGGTTCCTTACTTCTCATTAACGTGGAGGCTGTGAGCACAAGATCCCCTGAGCTTATGGCCCTGACTTTGCCCTTGCTTCGAGTTCCAGGCCTGGCTCTGCACCCCGCTACCCTCCTCTCCTGCAGGGACTTGGGCCCTCCAGGCCCAGCCACCCACCTTGGGCAGCAGGCGGTGCTGCCTCCCTCTGTGAGGTCAGCCTGCAGCGGCTGGTGACTGCACTGGATTCCGAGCCCATGGGGACGACAGAGGCAAACGGGCCCTGGCTCGGCACCTGAGGCTGCCTTGTTCATGTCTGAGGTGGAACAGGAAAGGGGAGCATGTCAGGGCTGGGGCACCCCTGGGGCATCTCTGCCGACAGGTTACCAAGACCCTGGGGCAGCCCACCCCGTGCCACAGGAGGGCTCGCCGTGTGCAGGTGTGGTCTCGGTCACGGTCCCCACCCAGGCTGGAGTGGCGGCCAGGAGGCCAGGCGGGCACTGCCAGGCCCGCGCCAACCCCCCGGGCAAGAGACTGCTCTTGTCTGAGTGCGACACCGGCAGGCAGAGGATGGGAACGGCGTTCCCCGGCAAGCGCCGGACACGGGGCTTTGTCCGAAGCAGGGATGCCCAGGAATTCTAGTGCGTCCCCCAAGTACCAGACGGAGGATGGGAACTGGGAGGACACGTTCAGGTTGAAATGCATCCAACACCCAACTCCAGGCGTTTGACACAGTCTGGTACCAAGGCTGTCGGGGGAGTGGGGTCACGGCCACACTGAGAGCATCTCCAGCACCAGGCCGGCCGCACCGTCTGCCACAGTGCCTGTGTCTGCTGGGTATGCAGGGGGGCCCCCTCCAGGCTCAGGCGCAGATCTTCCGCCACTGCGCCAGGGCGGTGTTGCCTGGAGACCACTCTCAAGATGACACGTGACTCCAAACATAAACCATGCAACTGGTGTCACAGCTTAATCAAGTCTTGTACATAAAGTACTAAATCCAGTACCTGACACACAGGAGGCTGGAGACACAGATCACGCAGCGGCCTAAGCAGCCGGTAATCAGGCAGGTACTGAGTTTTAGTATTGGTGCCATCGTTAAGGGCGAGTCAGGACTGACAGTGACGTCGCACTCGCGCCCGTCACCGCCGCGACCTGGAGGAACGCGGTGTCTGACAGACGTCCGTGATAGGGCGGGCGGCTTTTCCCAGTCGCAGCCTCGTTGCTGACCTGGAGACAGCAATGGCGATCGGAGTCTCCCGCACGCGGCCTGCCGGGGACGCCCGCGAAAGGCCCTTTCCACGCGGGATTCTTGTTCCCCTCCACGCACACACGCACCCAGCGGCCCTCAGTGCCCTCCGAGAACCAAAGCATCTCTGTGCTTTGTCTCAGACAGCGACAGGGCCACTCTGAATTACAGCCCCGGGGACGGAGAGGACAGTAAATTATTGAGGCGGTCCCCGGCCGGGGACTGGGGTTAAGGTTCAGGTAGTTGGTCCTGTGGGGAGGGGACGTTTAGTGGCCGCAGATTGATGGGGGCTCAGAGGAGCTGGTTATTTGATCCCCAGGAAGTGTTCTCGGGCAGGGGTCACCGCGGCTGGCGCTGGAAGTGGCAGGCAACCCCTGTGAGACCCCAGGGAGAGTCCACTTGGAGGGGGGCGTGTGAGGGGGCTCGGGTTCCCCGCTCTGCATCCCCGGCCCCTCACACCTCCCCAGGGAGCGGGCGGTGGACAGCGGGGCGGTCCCCAAAGCCTTTTCATCCCCTCTGCGTCTTGTCAGCAGATAAATGGGCAGGTCCCCTGTGCCACGCGCTGAAGGACGGGTTGGCGTCCTGCCCTCCTGCGGGGTCCCCCATCCAGGAGGGGAGAGAGAGGCACGGCAGGGCCCCGACCCAGTGACTGACAGAGAGGGGGAGTGTGAGCTGCCAGGAGAGCGCAGAGGAGGACGGAGGGTTCAGGAAGGAACCCTGGGGGCTTCCTGGAGGTGGCGATGCCCCAGGCAGGAGTGAAGGGAGGAGGAGGAGTCCCGGAGAAAGAGGACGGACTGGGCCAGGGCAGAAATCTCGGCACCGTTGCCACCTGGAGAGCCGAGAATTGCTCCGTGGACTGTGGTGAGCAAGTGCAAAATGAGGTTGGCGGGAAACAGGGCTGAAATGACGTGTGGAAGCCCCAGGTCCACGCGTTCCCTGGCGCTCAGCTGGAGAAAGGGCGAAGGGGAACAGGACGGGGTCCAGCGCCCCCACGGCAGAGCCCGGGCCACTGAACACACTTTTCACACTTGTCCTGTGCTGGGTCTGGGGTGCAGAGAGCACGCTCAGCTGACCAGAGGCGCAGCACCCAGGAAGACCGGGGGACACCACTGGCCCCCCGGGAGGGACTCCGGGAACCATTGCGCAGGCCACACGGGGTCATCACATCCACACCATGCTTGACTGCAGCGCACTCCTCACACTTGGAGAGCCGGCAAGCGTGGTGGTACCCGCCTGTTGTCCCAGCACTCAGGATACTGAGGCAGGAGGATCTTGAGTTCAAGGCCAGCCTGGGCCACGTAGTAAGACCCTGTCTGAAAAACAAAGCAAACTAAAACAAAAACCCCATCAAACCTGGAGGGGTAGCGGGTGCCTCGGCCCGTGTGCATCTGGGGTGAGACCTGAAGGCTTCCGAGGGGCACCCAGCTGCCAGACGCACCATCCCCGAGCCCAGCAGTGGGACAACAGGTTTATTGTCACCGCTCTCTGGCAGCGGCCAGGTTTCCCGCGGGGTGACGGCCGCGGCCTCCCCAGGAGCTGCTTCCAAGGAGGACGCCAGGGTCTTTACCCAGAGCCCAGAGGTGAGGTCCCCCGAAGGAAGAAGAGCAGCACGAGTGTGGACTCGTAAAAGCCCTCATGGTCGCCGTCGCCGCTGGACCTCGGCCTGGCCTGGAGGGAGGCGGGTCTGGGACCCAGCACAGGGTCACCGACACCTGCCCCAGGGTGTCGGGAGAGCGGAAGGATGGTGACCCTGCTGTACGGGGTGGGTGGCAGCTGTCCTCCGTGGTACCGTCGCTACTCCCGCTGCTGGTGACGCTCTCGTCTGAGAAGCGAACTGATCCTCAGAGGGCTGGGCTCCCGTCCCCACGCCACAGAGCTCGTCCCCGGTGCCCTGGAGCAGGAGGCGGGACGGGGTGGCCGTGCGTGTGGGCGCGGGGAGCCAGGCCCGCTCCAAGCCTGTGCCGCGGTGGTACAGACAGCGCTCGCGGTCGAGGATCACCCGGGACGAGCTCCCTGGCTCGGCAGCCGTGAGGCAGAGCCGATCACCTGCCCGCCTCCCGCGCACGCCCTCCGGGAAGGCACTTACGCAGGCACACGTCTGAGCAGCGTCACAGACAGACGCGAGCGGCCCATGCACTGGCCCGCCCGCCCGAGCCCCGAGAGCGGAAGCTGACCTGGGCCCCCGCACGCAGGGATGAGCTGTCCTCCTGGCCCGGCCCCGACCCCGACCGAGGCTGACCCGGAGCAGAGCCTGCTGGTGACTAATGGTGCCGCGGCCGGCCTGGCTGCGCTCTGTCTGCAGCCGCGTGACCGCCTGTCTACCCAGATAACCGCAGGCCTGCTCTGGGGACCAAACCCCAGCTTGGGATTTATGGGTCCTAGAACCGGCAGGCTTGGCTGGAGGAGGGGGTTGGCCGGGGCTCTCGGGTCTCTGGGGCCTTGGCCGCCTCTCAGCGCGGGGCGGGCCGGGAGCGCAGGCTGCCGCTGGTTGGGGGGAGCAGTGGCGTCCAGGGACCGGGGGTGACAGCTGCTTTTTGTCTCCCCTTAACTCCTTCCACCGCGTCACAGCAAAGTCACCGCAGGGCTCATGCTGGTGCATTTTGTCATCCTGAACCCAGGATGCAGTTAAAAATAAAAGAGCAGCGTTCTCCCAGCAGGAAGTTGGGGAACAGGACGAGGCTTGGCACTGGGATCCCCTTACCACGCAGCGCCCGGGTGCTGCGGGCCTGGGTTGCCACTGCCAAGTCCACAGTTTGGGCTGTGCCTTCAGTTCAGAGAACGGGAGCACACGGGCGAGCTCCAGCCCGGTGGGACTCGGGGCGCCCAGGGCCGCACTCGTTCATCCTCTTAGGTGGTTTTGCTTGAGCCCCGTTTGCCTCTTAGGTGACCAGGCCCAAGGATGGGGCCGTCGGGCTGCGAGATGCCATGCGCACAGGGGCGGTGCGGCTCCCAGCCCTTTCCGGAGGCATGCGGGGGCGTGACCTTGCCAGGAGCGGTGGCCGAGAGCCACCAACCGTTAAGGTCTACACATTGTCTCAACTTGAGAAGTCTAGACGCTTAGTTAAGTAACTCAGCAGCTCTACATCCTGGGGTATAGAGCAGGAGCAGGTACCTGTACATTGTGTCAACTTGAGAAGATCAGAGATCTAACTAAGCGATTCAGCAGGGGGCCAGGGTCCCTAGTTTGTAACACCCTCAGCCTGTGCAAGAGGAGGGCAGGCTTGGTGTGAGTGCTACCCCCACCCCAGGGGAGCAGCCTGCATACAATAAAAGGCAAAGGAGGAGCGACTGGCTGCTGCTTCCTCAGAGGAGCTCCCGGCTTCGCCTTCAGCTTGGAGGTCATCTCCTGGCCTCTGCCTGGGACTCTTCAGCCTTCTGTCACAGATTCTTCAGTGTTCCGTCCTAGAGCCGTTGGCCTCCCGATACAGACTTGCACGGACACTGCAGTGAGGAGGGCCCTTCCCCCTCCGGCGTGCAGACGCCCTCTGCACGCTTCCTCATCGGACTCTGTGGCTGGACATTGTAAGCCAATCCAGTAATCTCTTATGCAGTTGTATATCTTGTGTTATATCTGTATCTCTAGTAAACCCTGACTGGGAGAAGTAAAGAATTACCCTGTGCCCTTTCTCTCCCAGAACAGTCACCCGAGTCAGAGCGGCCTCTGCTCTCGTTGGCTTTCCGTCCGGTTTGGATGGAGTATCGTGCAGCCGACGCCCGGGTACCCGGGAACAGCATGGTTGTTGCTAACAGAGATTTGTCCAGGTCGGATTCAATTGCTCTTGGCCCAAGGCTACCGCAAAATGTACAGAGCAAAGAGAGGCGAGGGGCAGCCAGAGGAGCAGGTCACTGCGTCAGAGCCGACACCGAGGCGCCAGCACTCGGGGCAATGCCCTGGATGCATCCTCAGACTCGTAAGCACCCAGCGATACGGGGACGCCCAGCTCTGGCCCGGAAGCTCAGTGTGGTCGTCACACACAGTTGAGGGGGTGTTACGTGTGTATTTTGAGGTGAGAGAGTCCTTCAAGGCTGAAGAATACCGTGAACCCCTTGAAACGTGCACATGTGTATTCGCAGATTTTCCAGGGTCACCAAACTGAAATCCACCTGGGTCCCCTGGGGCTCGTGGACCCCAGTTATCTTATATTGTGGGAAGTCATGCAAAAGAGTTTTAAGTGAAAAAGACTGCAGATCATCTATCGAGCAGGATTCCATCTCTGGTATTTGAGGGAGGTGAGGTCCAGCAAAAGGATTACCTTCACCTTGTATTTTATAAACTTCATTTAGAATTATCTTCTCTAGAAAACATAATCTTTTGTAATAATGATTTCCTTGGAATTACGCTTTTAAAAACACTAGCAATCGTGACAAGGCCGCGTGTGAGGCACGTTTCCTGTCTCTGAGCAGCGCTCGGCGTGGATCAGAAAAGGGGCAGAATGGAAGGGTGTGCGCGTGTGCCGGTGCTGCGGACCGAGGCCGCTCGCTCGGGGGCTCAGCCGGGAGCTGAGGGGAAATTTGGAAATGCGTTTGGCTGCACGGAACAATCTCGGATTACACAGTTTAAACTGGAATCCACGCTGGAGAGGTCTGAAGACATAAAGCGTCAGCACCAAAGGTCTTTGTTCCTAGGCACGATGCCAGGAGGACCCCGGGGAAGGCCCTTGTCGTGAAGGAGCAGGGCTGGCACCAGACACTGCGGTGAGCACAGGGCCCCGCGCCCCGGCAGGTTCCCAGGGGAGCGGTGTGTCTGGAGGTTCCCGTCACGCTCACACAAGTCCAGGAGGAAGGCGTCGGAGCTGAGGGCATCGCTTCCACGTCTCGACGCCCGAGCTGCTCCCTGCTCGGAGGGCTCTGGGATAGGAGCCCGCATTCAGGAATCGCGAGCTGAGTACAACTGGGCTCCTGACTCGTACTGAACGGGTCTCCACGCACAGCCCCAGGGGGCGAAAGGCACGGGGTGCATTGGGGCCCTTCCGCTCTTTCCTGTCCCCGTGCCCAGTGCCTCCCTGGGACCAAGGCTGTCGGTGAGTACAGGGATGGCCTGTGTCGTCCACCAGCCCCAGCCCCAGTGGTCACCTCCGCAGACGGAAGACGGGGCAGAACCTGGGGTGCTTTGGCGCTGGGCTTGGACCTGGGCGTCAGCACCCTTCCCCGGGCTGCGGACAGGAGCTCCTGCAACGCGTTCAGCTCCTGCTGCGGTGATCAGACACGAGTGTGCCTTCCGCCCAGGGGCGTCCACTCCGGCCCGGCAGCCACACGCACCCGAGTTACTCACCTGGGGAAGTCAGGGCCCAGCTCAGCACGGGTAGGGAATGTTTCTCAGCTGCACCTGGCAAACCCTCCCATCCCAGACCCAATGTTCTTTCCTCTGCACCCAGGGAAAAAGGCCAGGCACACGGGAACAGGGTCCAGCGCAAGCCAGGAGCCTCTCTGGGCACGATCCTGCGTCTGTCTGACGGCCTCACAGTGCTGACCCTCCATGCCCTCACCACCCTGGGCTCCCCGTTAGGAACAAGAAACCGGGGCTCCTGGACACTGAGGGACTTGTCCGCAGTCAGAGACGTGGCTGGCGAGGCCAGGCTGTCCCCAGGCCACGGGACAGTGCACGTCCGGACCCCCGATGCCACACTCCACTCCCTGTGGGCACGCTCGTCTTATCGGGCAGCCCTCCCAGTCCCAGGTCCCCAGGGCCTCGGCTTGGGAGCAGGGCACCCGACCGGCTGGAGCTGAGCCCGTCACCTGGTCTGCAGTGCACCTGCGGCAGCAGCATAACAAAAACCCAAGCCCCTTACGAGGCCGCCCAAGTGCCCTCGTTCTGCAAAACGGCTCTTTCAGACGGCGGCCGAACTCCACGAGGACACGGGGCAGACCCCTCAACACGGCCTCATTCAGTGGTGTAATTAATAAACGCCTCCAAGAGGATCGTGGAAAAGATTTGCTGCTATTTGGCCAGGCATCTGGGGAGGGAGACACGAGTGACTCGTACGCATTTGTTATGTCCACTGTGGCCTCTGTCCGGGCTCCATGCTCCACGGGTCAGTGAGTTCGCGGGGTTTTCCGGCAGCGCTGAGCTCCAGGGAACTTAGAGCCCTCCTTCCCACCTCCACCAGACACGGAGACACGTGCCAAGAAGAAGGCAGAGCCCAGGCTCCGTGCTGACCAAGCGGGGAAGGGACTTTCTTTGTGTCCAGTAAATGCTGATCACGCGGGTCATTCATCTCCCTGGGGAGCGAGCCCAGCGCTAAGGCGTCTGGGGGACAGACGCCAGCTCACAGGGCTGTGCCCTCAAATCCTCATGGGTCGGGAAGGTGGGAGCTGAGGCTCTGGGGGTGCTGGTGCCAGGAGCATGTGGGGGCGCCCTCTGCCGCGGCCCGGAAGCCTCCGAGTTCAACTGCAGGCTTGAACCTTCTCTCAGTGAGGCAATTGAGAGCTGCGGCTCTGGGACCTGACCGGAAGGTGATTTACTCCCCGCCCGGCCAGCTGGGGCAGGGCCGTTAATCCCTTAATGGTTCCTGCGGCTGTCCCGGAATTCCTCAGCCACCGGAGCACAGAGGGCACCGACGCTCCGCCCGCCCTTATCTTATCGGTGGCCAGTGCCCACAAATGACTGAGAAACGACACTGCTCTCAGCTCATAAATTCGTCACTTTCTGGACTCAGACCGACGCCGGCAGGGAAAGTTTAAGCAAGCGGGGCTTAGTCACTGTTGGCACGGCGAGGGCGGTCGGAGGGAGCTTAGGTGGAGGTTAGCGCTCTCCACCCTCCAGTGGACGCTAATCCCGTCCCAGCCCTGTGGCCTGCGACACCCAGGACCCTGGGCCACCACGGGCTGAGCACAGCCCGCACGGGGTGCCCAGCGTCCCCTCACGGCCGCCAGGCTCTGCCCCTCCAGGTTCCAGTCCCCCCACCTGCCCCAAGGCCCCGCGGTCAGGAGGCTGAGGGTGAGGGGTGGCGGGGTCCTCTCCCCACCTCGGTGCCGGGCAAAGGTGCCATTTGTCAAAGGGAAGGGTTCATGATTTATGAACACCAGAGGCAATTTATTCCCTTTAAATATTAGCATGCTGAAGGCAGGAACTTCGTGAGAGAAAAATGGGATTCAAGGAACATTAACCTCGAAATATTCACAGCACCGCCGGTCCCGGTGTGCTCTCTGCTGTTGACTAGAGGACTTTGGAGACAGGCGGAGCATGGCCAGACGCACACTGAGTGCGACCCAGGGTCCAGCTGCTGTCCAAGCCCAGGAGACAACGCATGGAGTCAGGACCACACCATGTCTAAAACCCAAGCTGGATGTGGGGCCACTCAGGAGGCTGAGGCAGGAGGATCACCGAGAGTTGGAGGGCAGCCTGGGCTACACAGTGAGTTCAAGCCAGCCTGAACTAGGTAGTGAGACCCTGACTCAAAACAAAACAAACAAAAAAGGAAGCTGGCCAAAGAAATTTAAATATTGTGCAAGTCAAAGACACACAGCACCTGCTCAGCTGCAGCAGCAGACTGTTGTGGAGCTGAGGTTGAAGGTTCCCGAGATGCGGAGCCGTGAACACAACTCCAGGGGCCCGGCCCACGAACAGCGCTCAGAACTCACCACGCTCGCGGGACCCGAAGTGCGGGGACGGTGATGTTTCCTCCTCAGACAGCAAACGTGCCCTTAATTCTGAAACCAAGAGCAGTTTTACATACACAGAAGTACAGAAATGGCAAGCCAATTAGACAGAGACCTTAGCAATTCACGTGGTGACACTGATACCTACTTGATATTCTAAATACAGTACTTAGAGAATGTAGTGCATCAGAGCTGATGCATGGATCTCACTGCCCTACTCTAAAATGTAATAAATGACTAATATACATGTAATATTTTAGTTGAGCTCTATTAAATTTGCACACAAATCCGAATGGGGCTTGTGAGTCACCAGGTCTGTGAATTTAATTTATTAGATTTATTATTTTTTATTTATTTACTTTTTTTGTTTTTTTTACCAGGGATTGAACTCACAACCTGGCACCTGCCAGGCAGGCACTTAGACCACTGAGCTAAATCCCTGGTCCTAATTTATTAGATTTAAAGCGTTACTTAGGTCCTCAGGAAATTTCCTTGGTTGAGTCAATCAGGCGCAGTATTAAAATTACATGTGTGAAATGCACAAATGTGCTTTTAAAGCTCGAGAGGAGTTAAGTCGATTTCCACGAGATCACACCCGGACCCAGGATTTGGGCGCTGTGTGCGTGTGGTGAGGGCCGCAAGCAGCACTGAGACGGAGGGAGGGAGGCAGCAGCAGAGCCCGGGGCTTCACTGGATTGAGCAGTCGTGTGGAGAAGGCGAAGGCAGCCCTGGGCCGGAGAGCTCTGTGGCCCAGCGGCCCCGACGGCCTGCAGGACGCTGACAGCGCCGCGCTGGGGTGGCGAGCTCACCGCTGCAGGGCAGGGTCGGCTTTGTCCCGTCAGACGCCACCCATGAATGCGCGAACGTGTGCACCCCGGAGACCCAGCACCAGGACCGCGCGGGCCCCAAGGCCCACTGCCGCTGTGTGTGCCCGGATTCCTGACGCGACACTGGGCCCCGTCCTTCCAATGAAGTTCCTTGTGTTTCAGGCTGAGGTGGCGCCTTCTCTCGTGGTTGTTCTGGGCGTGTCCCTTGGAGGGCCTTGATGTATAAGGAGCCTGTAAAAAAGCGATGCCCTGGGGACGTTCCCCACGCAGCTCCTCTGATAAAACGGTTTTGCTTGGGTGTTGCTGCACTGGGGCTTGAACTTGGGGTCTCCCCACGGTGCCACATCCCCGTCATTTTCTACTTTGAGACAAGGTCTCACTACATGGCTAAGTTGTCCAGACAGGGCTCAAACTTGCGACCCCCCTGCCTCAGCCTCTGGAGTGCTGGGGTTACAGGTGGCAGCCTCGGTACTGCATCGTTGTCTCTCGTTTCTGTTTGCCCTGAGGAGCTGGTGCCAGCGTTTCTGACCCCCACTCCGTAGCAGTGATCGCAGGGCCATCCTCGTGGGGTCCTGTTTTGAGGAATTTCTTGGCTCTTCTCCATTAAGGGCGCTGTTAGCTTTTGCATTTGATTTTTTAAAAGTTTTTAATTATGGAAAATTTGAACACGCACAGTGGCAGAGAGAAAAGCACCCCAAGCCCCGTGAGCTCCACACGCAGCCTGCCCGGCTTCTGTCTCTTCCAGGCTGGGTTGGGCCAAGCTGCTGACCGGGCCCGAGCTCTCCCCTTCCCTCCCCTCGCCCCGGGGATCAGGCAGCCTGGAGTCGCCGCCGAACCGGGGAGAAGAACAATGAAATGTGTGGATTCTAAGTGTCCATTCCGGCGCCTGATGAACGTCCCCACCCACAAAGCCAGCTCCCCGTTGGAGCGGAGCAGAGCAGATCCCCGACCTGCGCGATCCCGCTCCTTCCCGCCAGTCCCCTCCACAGGTGGCCGTTCTTCCGTTTCTTTCTTTCTTTTTTTTTCTTTTTTTCTTCTTCTTTTTTTCTGTACTGGGAGTTGAACCCAGGGAGGGCTAAGCTATATTTCTAACCCTTCTTATTTTTGATTTTGAGACAAAGTTTCTAAGTTATCCAGGCTGGCCCTGAATTTGCTATCTTCCTGCCTCAGCCTCCTGAGTAGCTGAGACTATTGGTATAGCACGTTTTTCAAGCTTCCTATGAAAGGACTCATGTTACCTGTCTGGCTGATTCCATTCAAACTTCTCTTCGGATTTTCCATGTTGCATTTATCAGCTGTTCCTTCTTTTTCTCGCCATGCAGTACTCCAGTGTGTAAACATGCTATAATCTACTGACCTATGATTCTCCTGTTCGTAGGTTCTCTGGTGTTCTCCCATTTTTAGCACCCATGAGATAGGTAACATAAACATCCTCGTACAATTTTTCTCAAAATTTTTCTTTTTGTTAGTCCCTGTCTGCAGTACCTAATGGGTACGTTCATCACGGGAGATGGCGCACGGACAAAGCACACCCATCGAAGGCTTTTCCGGGACAGGACTTTGCCATGCAGTCCAGGCCAGCCTCGAACTCCAGATCCCCCTGCCTCAGCCTCCCCGCTGCTGGGACTGCAGGTGTGCGCCACCACCTGCCGCACACACAGTGTCGTTTCCCTTGGGGAGTGGATGATTGGGGTCTTAACCTCCAAGGACCTGGCTCCCCATGCAGCCCTCACCTCGCCGCAGGGCGCACGGGTATTGGGACCCATGCTGGTGTGCAGTAGGCGTCTCTGCTGCTTTGTCTACAGCCTGCTGAGTGTCAGCGTCTTCCCCACACCAGCACCAGTGTGGGAGGCGGGGCCCTCGGGTACTAAGGTCCTGGGGCAGAGTCCTTGAGAAGGGCACCGGCGTCTGCCTGGGGGAGGAGGTCCAGGGAGCTGGGTGACTCGGTGACGCGGTCCCCGCACTGCCTGGCTACCAAACCTGCCCACTGAGGGCCCTGACCGAGATGACGCTGACTCTTCGCAGGAGTTTCGTACCGAGTCACCTCGTCTGTTGACCTGGAAACGGTCGCTATTGCCACAGTTGCATCCTCTGGACCAGCGGTGAGGAGCCAGGGGCACGTGTGCCACGCAGGCCCTCTGTGCCACTGAAAGGTCCCCACCGCTGGCCGAGTCCCAGAACAGACCCTGCTGCCCCTATGGAGGGCGTGGCTTCACTCTCATCGGTTCCGCTTGGTGTACGATTTCTGTCTGCACAATTAGATAAAATTACTCGGTGGTGGGATGAGGGGGTTAAAGACAGTGCTGTGCCCTTAGCAGACATAAGGACCAAAAAAGGTTTGGAAGCCAATCATGGAGCTACCCGGGGGGCTGAAGCAGGAGGATCGCAAGTTAGAAGCCAGGCTGGGCAACTTACCTAGACCTTGTCTCAAAATAAAATGTTTTTAAAAGGTCTGGAGAGGCAGATGTGTGCTAGGTCACTTACCTTCTCCTGGGAGGCCCTGGGCTCAAGCCCTGATAATGAGAAGAACTGGTCTACATGGTGACCACAGTCAGTAGGTCTTCCCCATCCTGCAGTGCTGGAAGAATGTGGGTGTCGGAGGGGAAGTGGAGGCTCTTGGGGAAACAGAGCAGCGGCCCTGCCAGCTCCTCCCCATCCTGGGGCCCCCGCGTCTCCCGTGGCACCAACAGCCAGCCTGGCCTGGGAACTCAGACGTGACCTCGAAGATCGGGGAAGCGGGACGGGCGCAGAATCACCCGCCTTCCTCTTTTCAGGTTGTTCTGTTTCCCACAGCTGGGTGACTTAGATCAACAGAAACTCCTCTCTCCCCACCTCGGAGTCCCAAGGAGCCGGAGTCTCTCTGGGGACTCTGTGGGCGGAGCCAGCTGTCCTCACCTCCCCATCCCGACCTCTGCCTTCCCTGGCCCCGTCCTGGGGACTCTGTGGGCGGAGCCAGCTGTCCTCACCTCCCCATCCCGACCTCTGCCTTCCCTGGCCCCGTCCTGGGGACTCTGTGGGCGGAGCCAGCTGTCCTCACCTCCCCATCCCGACCTCTGCCTTCCCTGGCCCCGTCCTGACTGCAGTGAGGTAGCTGCCTTCCCAGACACGGGCTCCAGGAATCCCAGATGCGTGGGAGGCACACATATCTGCGCTACTGCACCTCGGGCGTCTTGATTTCTGGTACGAACCAGGTGCCTGGTCTGCTCCCTGCCCCTGCAGACCGAGGACGGCGCTGGCCACCTGGACTCTGGTTGCCAGGAGCTGGGGCACCTTGGACGATCTCCTTACCTTCCTGGGCTGCATCTGGAAAGTGACCTGGGGCAGTTGCCTCTGAGGACTGATCTCAAGGTTCAGGGACCCGGCATGGCAAAGGTGGGGCCATGCCATTAGGGGCACGGTCTGAAGCAGGGCCACGGCTGCAGGGACGCGGGCAGCCACCTCGTCTTCCACAGTGTCTCACGGACGCGGGATTTACTCCCACCTGAGGGAACCCAGAGGGCAAGCTGCACATCTGGACTGTGACCAGGCTGTGCCCAGGGCTCTGTGTGGCCTTTCCTGTCCCCAGGCACTCCCCAAGTCGTGGACCAACCCGTGGACATGTGGCCCTGCACCTCCCCTTCGCACCTGCTTTGCAGGTAGACAGCACCAAGCCACCCTGACAGCGGGCACAGGGCTAGGCCGTGCCAGGAGAGGGCGCTGGAGAGACGCCACGCGTGGAAGCCCTTCCAGGCTGGGTGCTGGTTGGCTCCTTCTGGCCTCTGTTTGCACCCTCTGCTGTGTGTGGGGGGACAGCTGGGGACGTCCACCAACCCCAGTCACAGTTTCCCAGCCAGCTCTCGGTCCCCTTGCTGCAGCCTGCCTGACGCCGGGCCAGGGCCTCGCGGATGACTCCTCACCCACCGTCCCGGATGGCAAGGCCCTCTCACGCCAGCATCACCGGGAGCAGATTCTCCGCATCCTCAGCCCCCAGCGGCCTCCCCTCTGCCAGGCAACCGTGGTCCAGCTGGGGTCCAGGCAACCAGCAAGCTTCTCCAGTGAGCTGGAGCTCTGCTCCCCGAGTCCAGACCCTGCCCAAGGGGAGCCTCCCTGTTCCCATCTGTCCTTCCTTGGGAACCTTCTCCTGGCCCTTAAAGTGCTCCTCATATCTTAATACTTACTCACCTGTAATAGTTTCGTGTGGCACAGTTTTCCCATTGCTGAGACACAGTGTTCCCACAACCTAAAGGACGGGAGGTTTACTTGGCTCATGGTTTCAGGGGTTCAGTCCAGGGTCAGCTGGCTCCAAGGCAGGAACATCATGGCAGAAGGGCCTTGTGGAGCAAAGCTGCAGAGCTCATGGAGGTTGGGAAGCCGGGAGGTAGTACTAGAAAGGAGGGGGAAAGGGACCGGAAGTAGTCCCCAGGTCACACCTCCAGGACCACCCAGGCCCACCTAGCAGTGGCTCCACCGATCCCCGCCGTGGATCCCACGCCAATCCCATTGACACAGTCGAGCCCACCCACCGTGCCATCCTGTTCAAATCAGGCGTGGCTTCTGTCTCCTGACAGGGCCTGGGACGATCCAGGAGCGGTCAGTGTGAAGGCACGGAGGGGCAGAGCTCGGGCCCCACCCTCCCCTGCTCACAGCCCGGCTGCTCCCAATTAAAACACAGCCAGGCCCTCGACAAGATTTTCAACGGTCGTGAGAGTCAGCAGGCACCGGAGCCCTGGCCAGACAGCACGAGGGGAGGGCGAAGCGGAGCCTTCGAGTGCAGCCAGTGCCCTGCTCCCGTGCGTTTGCTTTGAGGCCCCTGGACTTCGCCATTTTCCCCAGTGCCATCTCATCAGCTACAGGTCCTGCCTGTGTTTGGAGTTGGCCCAAGGCAGACAGCTTCTGGGGTGCCGTGGGTCCCCACAGCTGTGGGCTGTGAGCCCCACTGGGTGACTGAGGCAGCTGCAGCCTCCGTGTCCTGGCGATGCAGCCCGGTCCCTCAACGCGCAATGCAAGTCCCCGTGAGCCCCAGCCTCCCTGGAGAACCTGCGGGCCCCAGCCTTTGGAGGGTGTGGAAGAAGCCAGCCTGGGGTCAGGCGCCACCTGCCGAGTTGCACTGTGAACAGGAGGCCTGGGCTCGGTTCCCCTGGGTCTGTCCGGTGACAGCAGGATGACAGTTGTGTCACCAAGTGCACCTCTGACCGGCACTGCATGATTCCGCCCCAGTTTCCCCGGGTGCTCAGGGCACGGTGACAGGAGAGACACAGGGCGGGCGGCCCCAGACGCACACGCACCCTCCCATGGGCCCGGCAAGAGAAAAGCTCTGCGTCCCCACCGGCACCCACGCTGGGGCGGCCCTGCTGCAGGTCTCAGAAGCAGGAGCTCTGAGGCAGGGGAGGCTGACGGAGGGCGCCCCGGGCACCGGGGACTCAGCAGCTCCCACGGGCTGGGACCTCACGGGACACCGCCGCCTGACCCCATCTCCCCAGCCGCGGAGCTGTGAGCCACACAGACCTGCTCTTTATAAACCAAGCAGCCTGCAGGGGCAGAAAGCACAGCACCCAGGATTGGGCCTCCGAGTAAGGGGTGGCAGCAGCTGCATCGCCAAGGCTGGCGGCAGGGGGCGCCCTGGCAATGCCACCCACTGTGCGCCCACCGCCTGTGAGGTGAG
The DNA here is from genome assembly GCA_004363535.1 of Dasyprocta punctata. Classification (NCBI taxonomy): domain Eukaryota; kingdom Metazoa; phylum Chordata; class Mammalia; order Rodentia; family Dasyproctidae; genus Dasyprocta; species Dasyprocta punctata. Next base: position 50,089 of record RJWM01010744.1, read on the forward strand.
CTTGTCACCCTGCCGCACAAACCGGGAAGGAAAGGTAGGTGCCCGCGGTCACCGTCCGCTCCCCACTGCCAGGGAGCAGTCAGGCCGAGGCACATGGTCTCTGTGGGCTCCTCCGTCACAGTGTGTGAGGAAGCTGGTCACTGCGGGCCGGGCACTCTGTATTCACCAACACCAAGCCCGGGCCACTGACAGGGACCCGCTGGTCAGCTGAGCTGTGGTCCAGGGCCGCCCCAGGGTCCTGCCACAGAGGTGGCCAGGACCCCTGACCTCAGTGGGGTCCGATCGGGCCTGGGACCCCAAGGCCGTCAGGAACGGGCTGTTGGAAGCTTGGGAACATGCTAGGAAGCAGAACCAGGTCTCGCTGACCACGCGGCCTTCAAAGACTCAGAACTGGGTTTCTCATATTCTTTTGACCCTGCTGCTGTAATCAGGGTTTGCAAGGAGAATAAGACAATACAACACACATAATTTATAGCAGTATTTATTTTACACTAGTTACTCAGAGTCAAATAAAGAAGTGCAGGAAATCTGTCCACACACTAAAGACCTGGAGAATCCAGCCAAGGGCCTGGATTTGATGGCAATAACCTGCATGAGTCCAGCTGAAGACCTAGAGCCCACGACAATGCCTCCCAAGAGTCCAGCTGGAGGTCTAGAGCCCATGGCAATGACTCATGCAGGTCTATTTCATGGATCTACACTGAGAAGGCCCAAAGGTCAGTGGTGGAAGCTAGAAAGTCCATGCCAGTGGGATGAAGGATCTGTGCCAGTAGGTTGAGGGTTCTACACTGGAACCAAGCAGTAACACTCAAAATAAGGACCAGGGCTCCCTCAAAGAGAACCACAGCCATCCTCAGTGACGACGAGGTCCCGAGCTCCTCCAACGATGAGAACAACCGAGTTCTTATCAGGAAGCCAGTGTGACAAGCTTCTCCAGGAGATTGAGCAGCTCCAAAAGAACCAACAGCTCCACACATCACCACCACTTAGGAGAACCCACACGCTACCCTCTTCCCCTCCAGGTCTCCTTTTATGCTGGCAACCGTCCTCAGGTGGGCCATCCACACTCAGTGCCACGCTGATTCAGGTCAGCACCAGTTTTTAAGTCACCACACCCGCCTTCAGGACTGGATGCACAAGCAGCAGCCTCCCAGGCCCTCCACCAGAAGGAAGCATCGACTTTGAGCCCAGAGAGGCCCATGGCCCGGACTCTGCGTGGAGCAAGGACCCATCGTGTTCACAGCTTGTGCAGCTCGGGGACCAGCGTGGACTGCAGGGTGGACTGTGGTGTGGACTGCGGGCCGTGGGACACTTCTGCCCAGGCACGCAGAGTATCGGGTCTGTGAGCAGTGTCCAATGTGTCTTCTACTGTAACAAAGCTTTTATTATTATTTTTTTAATTTTAAACAGACAATTAACAACAAAACAGAGTTTCAAAATGGGCTGGTGGGAGAATAGCAAGAACCAACACATTGCGTGTTGTTACAGTCACAGTAGTTGTTCAGAGCACCAGAGGCAGGGCTGAAACGCTGTCCAGAAAATGACTAGCATGAAACTTTCCCCTCAGTGGGCTAAGACACCAGCAGCTTAACTATCTTAACTGCCTTGCATTTATGCATTTTGTTCCTTTTCCCTTCCTTCCTTTCTCTAATCACAGTTTTTCTTTTCTGTTGAAGAGTTTCTTCCCTATTGACAATATCTGTTGTGCATTTTGGATCTTGTTTACTCTTTCAGATTGTAGCAAAGGTTTAAAATGCATTCTCACATATATTTCAATCATCCACTGTAATCCCTGTTTTCTTAACTTCTTCGACTCCTTTACCTTTGCCTTTATTTTTCCTGAAAAACTTCTATACATGCTTCAAGACCCAGGCTGACCAGGCCTTTTTAGGTAGCCCTCACTCCGGATCCTTTGCTTGTGCCTGTTTTACCTGCTCAAATTTCTGATCCTCTTGCTGGACCATGAGCCCCTGAGGAAGAAGGCCGTGCCCGGTCTCTGGCTGACACAGGCCGGACTCTCAGGAGGCTTGCAGTCCGAGTCTGAGAAATGAATGAGATGATAACATATCTCAGATTGGAGCTGGGAAGTGAGCAAGTGAGGTCACTTCCTCCCCGTGCTTCGGGATCCGTGCAGAAGGTCACGGAGGCGGTCTCAAGGCTGGCAAGAGGGCCTGTCGCCCCACTGCAGGACGGGGCCTCTCCTGGTCACTCACGGCTCCGAGCGGACATCCTGGGGACACGCAGTGCACTGTGGTCGGTCTGAGCTTTTGTAATCCAGGCCAGTGTCCCCAGGATGTCCCTACACTGGCCACCAGGACCCCAGCCTCAGAAGGGCCAGACCACCGCCCAGGCTGGGATCTCCAACCTGCGACTGGGGGGGAGGGGGATTAAAGTGCAAGAGAGGAGAAAGGGGCCGGAGGAGGTGCTGACGCCCTCTGCACAAACTGGCGGTAAGAGCCGATAACAGCAACGCCAAGTTCAGAAAATAAAAGCCCTGCTCCGAAGATTTAGAAGATTTATAGATCGGCAGCAACAGGGCTGATGAAAAGCGGCGGGGCATCAGCCGGGTAAACAGCGCTGCCACCTCCGTGGGTGTCAGGGCGCCCGGCTGTGCTCACGGCCCGCGCTGCCTCGGCACCGGCATGGGAGCCGGGCCTGGCGCACCTGGGGAAGTCGTGCGGCTGACACTGGCGAGGAGGAGCCGCCCGAAAGACAGGCTCCCCTGACCGGATGCAGATGGCCCGGGGAAGCCGAGGCCTGCCCCATGCCGCCTTATCAGCTGCAGAGGCCGGGCCCGGCCTCAGACCCAGCTGTGCCTCCAGACCGTGGAGCCTGCATGGTGGCGCCTCTGCCCGCGGAACCGGAGCGCAGGGGCCTGGCACCGAGGGGGCAGCCAGGAGGGCCCGGAGGGTCCCCAGGTGGACAGCGCGGTGTCCCCGCGCCAGAGACGGGCGACAGGCGCAGTCACAGCTGTGCCCATAGCGGGAGCCCGCCAGCAGGCAGGGGGCCCTGGTGCACACACCGGGCCCTCAGCTAGCTCCTGCTGCCGTCGCGGGCCAGCAGAAGGGGACCCCGGCGAGCGACGGGCTTTCCTGGTGGCCGGCATGTGCTGCTGAGCGCCTGGCCCCCGCCAGGGCCTCCCGCTGCAGAGCACTGCAGAGCACCGGGGACGCGGCCGAGACACTCCCTGGGCCGTCCTTCCTCTTCCCAGAAGGCCCCCAAGGCCACCGGAGCAGAGCCCCCAAGGCCCGTCCAGCCCTGACCGCACACCGACGCCCCATCCCTGACTACTGTGCAACACGAGCTTGGGGGCCAGGTCCCCAACGTGTGAACCGCGGGACCTCAGCCTGTGGCACTACAGCGGGGTGGAACCCTTTAAGAGGTGGGGCGTGGCAGGAGGAAGTGAGGTCACTGGGGGCGTGGCCTGGGACCCTCCCCTTCCTGTGATCAGGCCTCCGCCATTGTGTTCCGGCGGTGACGCGCTCTGCTGCCGGAGCAGCGAGCCCGAGCACCATGGACTGGAGCCCTGAAACCAGGAGCCAAATAAACTGTTTCCTTATTAAGGGGGTGGTCTCGGGGCTCCGTCACAGGAGGTAAGCGGAGCCCGCCGCCCGACGAGGACAGCTGCAGGGGAAATGGGCGGGATAAAGGAGCCCGCATGGGCCGCCGGCATGCTCTGTGTTCCGCCGCTGTGAGAGAACGCCTGAGGCCAGGTCCTTTGTGAAGAACGGCGGTGCGTGGCTCTCACTTCTGGGCCGTGGCGGTCGGAGCGGGGCCGTCAGACGGGTGCGGCCGCAGGGCGAAGGCGCCGCAGAGCGGGAGCAGAGGTGGACTCGCGGTCCGGCCCGCTGCCCGGGCGTGAGGACGGAGACCTGCCACGGGGCGCAGCTCTTCCCGCCTTTGCGGGGGCGCCGGACCCACGGCGGGGTCAGGGCAGCCGGCGCGCTTCTCCCTGTCAGGCACGGCGCAGGGCCCTCCCAGGGGGCCGAGGCAGAGGGGAGCAGAGACGGCCCAGGACTCAGCACACACCTCTGGCCCCCCAGCTGGTGGAAACCGCTGGACACGGGGTGGCAGTGTCTCAGCACCCACCCCAGCAGCCTGCAAACAGCAGCGTCAGGCTTTCCCTCGGGACACACCTCGCTCCAGTCACCTGCGAGGACATCAAGGAGCCAGCTCCGGGAGGAGGGCCATAGGGGCCCCATGCCCCTACCTGACACCCCCAAGGTCGTCCAAGGACACACTTCCAGGAGCCCTGACCAGAGATGGCTCTGCGCACCTCCCCACTGAGGGGACAGGTTCCCGGAGGGCCACACCCTGGGGAGTGACGAAGCGCTCTTCTGACAGGAGTTCTTGTGTTTCTAGAGCTCAGGAAAGCCAAGATGGGGACAGCTCTGAGGCCCCCTGGCCCAGATGGAAAGGACTCCCAGAGGAGAGGCTCGGTCCTGTCCACGGTGCACGTCCCCCTCTTGTCCCTCCCGCCTCCCGCCAGGAGCCCTGTCCCGGCCGGCTCCTCCGGGGGTGCTCCTGGGAAAGCAGGGTGCTGCTCTTGCAAAGCAGTCATGACCTTGAACTTCACAGACGCGTTTCCCAAGCTCGCCCTCTTAGTGCTGCCTGCTAGCAGCACACTGTCGTTCCTTGAGTTCTGGTATTTAAGAAAAGAGTGACTGAAAACACATTTTACCAAGAGGCTGTGCCATGGGGGAGGCACGTTTCCCCCTGCCCATCGTCCGTCTCGGGGTACCTGGGGGATCCTAGAACCCCCAGTCCACAACACTGCTCTCTGGTTTTGGGACCCAGGGCTGTGTGGGGTGGGTAGAGCAGCTCCGAGTCACAATCAGGACAGAATCTCAGCGGGGCAGACACTCCAGCATGTGACCCCGGCTGAGCTCAGTTTCCTTGTCTGTGGGTCCCCGCAGGGGAGGGCCACACGGTGGTGCAGTGTGCTGGCCCCTTGGTGTCCGAGAGCTGAGCAGGCTGCTCACAGCAGGCAGGACGCAGCGCCCTGCGCGTCTTCCAGAGCCACGGGGAGGCTGCCCTCAGGGACGGCTCAGGGAGCCAGGGTGTGCGGCCTCCACACACTCGTGCCCCGCAGGTGGCTCCCCCAGGCTCGAGCACATGGTTCCGTCCCGCAGAGCCCCAGCCGCCTTCGCAGTGGATGAGCCTCACCGCCCCACTCAGTCATGGGTCAGCAGGGACTGACCCGGGGACTGACAAGGTACCAAGCCAGACACTAGAGGGCGCAGGTGCGGGGACTCGGGAGCGTGGGATGGTGAGAGGACCCGGTGGGGGACAAACCACAGCAGGCCCTACGGCCGAGGGGGGCACAGTGCAGTCTCTGCGTGGGCCCCAGGCGGCCCCTGACCCACATGCCCCAAGCACATGGGTCTCAGAAACGCACCAGCATAGACCAGACACTTTAATAAAAGTTTTTCTTTTTTTAAGACAAGGGTCTTAGGGGTCTTGCTGTGTAGTTAGGCTGGCTTGACCCCACTAGTAGCCTAGGATGGCCTGGAACGCACAGTGATTCTCCTGCCTCAGCCTCCCGAGAGCTGGGGCCTCAGGTGTACACCACCTGTCACCAGGCAGAGGACACAGACACACAGGTATGGTCTCTATGGTGAGACTGGCAAGAAACCCAACATCACAGCGATGGGCAGGTTGTCACCTGAGAGCCGGCCCACAGGACACCTCCGCCCTGCTCTGGGGAGCAGCAGCAGGCGCGTGTTCGGGGAGCAGCTTTCTTGGACAACCCTCCGAGGAGCCTCTGCTGTGCACCGGGTGTCTGCATGCACGTTTAAATTCACTACGACCCCCAAGTGCAGGCCCTAGCCTCCTCTGCAGATGAAGAAATGGGTCCCTCCCTTGGCTGTCCAAAGCCCAAGACTTCAGCACAGCACACAGCCAGGCAGGCGGGGCCGGCTCCCGCTGCAGAGGAGGCAGCTCGCTTGCAGGGCCCTCTGGGACCCGCCGACGAGCACCTGGTGGTCCTGAGCCTCCGGAGAACGCTGTCCCTGGCAGGAGAAGACCGAAGCGCTGACCCCCAGTCACACACTCGTGTACTTAACAGTGATGCAGGAGCCAGATGCGCACACAAGGGGCCCAGCGGCCGGACTCAGAGCTGCACCTCGGTGTGGACAGGGTCTCGGGGGCCATCACATCGTGAGGGAAGCAAACCCGATGCTCCGAGCTCACGGAACTGCACCAGGGTCAACCCGATCCGGACAGCAGGCCCAAGATCAGTGGAGCCCTGCCCCTCACACGGGGCTCTGCCCTCACCCGCAGGGCTGCATGGATACGGATGAGGCCGAGCAAGTCCCAACAACAAACCCTCACCCACCATGCCGCCGCCACCCAGCTCAGCCACCGTCAGGGCACCCTCGGAGTGGGTGATATTTCCTGCTGGGGAAGAGGCGCGGCACACCAGGCCAAGAGCATCCCGCACTCGCTTTTGAAGACTTTAATCAGAGCAGTGTGAGGATGCAGGTTACAAGTTCAGTGTCGTCATCGCTATGCCACAGACAGCACCCGACAGTGAGGCTCGAGCTGTGTACAGCTCCTAACTTAGGCGTCAAAGAGGGAATCGTCGTCAGATCTATATTTACACAGTATTTTCAAGCAATGGTAAATAATAAACTCCTGCCCTTAGGAGACAGAACAGCACACGCTCGCATGCACACTCACACTCGCCCAGCCACCTGCGGCCCATGGACCCCACACTAGGAGGTCTCTTCACACGTGTGTGTGGACCCAGGTGCTTAAATTACTCGAGAACAGTCTTGTCGGCGGGGGTCCTGGACCAGCCCGTTTTCTTTCAAAGTCACATTTTCACAATTTGAAGCCACACAGCCAGTATGGTCTGCACACTCTAAGGGCACCCCAAATAATGAAAATGAGCCCCGCTTCTTTGTGTGAGGATTTCTGTGCATCTCTGATGATTGTAAGTCAAAAGAAAAAGTCCAGGTGGGAACTACAGTCTCTGAGCACGGTTTCCTGCGGGCGCAGTGTGGGTGTCAGCCCCGAGGTCGCTCTGCAGAGTCTTTCGGGTTTCTGTACAGAGGTACTGGTTAGTTCCAATCTTTTCCCGGTTGCTTGAGACCCAGGAGCCCCTGACCCTGCCTGGCAGAGCCCCTCCTGCTGCCCAGTTTAGCAGCCTGCCTGCCATTGTGAGGTCAGTGGAGACCCACCCACCGCGCCTCACTGACGGACTTCTCGCTGTCGCTGTTAGTAATGGAAACCGTGACAAAGCTGACTTTAGCAGACACGTACACATGCCCTGGCTATAAATACCCCAGGACGGGAAACGGCACAACCACTCCATTCCTAGTGAAAATGAGCTAAAAGGAGCAGGGGGACATTATCAACAACGTTCCAGCAGGAAATCCCAACCCGCTGGTGCTGGGCTTCGCACCACTGGGCCCGGCCACCGCTCCTCCAGGCCTCCAGGTCAACTGAGGGACGGCAGGGCCAAGGCAGCTCCTCTGGCAAACCTGGGGCATCTGGCCATCAGGGGTCTCAGAAGCCGGTGCAGGCGGCCGGCCGGCTCCGAGTCCTTCTCAGAGAGGTGAGGGAGGAGGATTCCCAAGGCCCGTCTGGAAGCAGCTCCCGCGCCCCCGCCGGCCGCAGCGCGGCCCTGGGCTCAGAGCGCCAGCTGCAGCTTGGTCATGTTCCTCTGGTGCATGTTGTGGTGGCGGACGAGCTCGTCGGACCGCGCGAACTTCTTCTGACAGCTGGGCCACCGGCAGCTGAAGGGCTTCTCACCTGTGGGTGCAAGCGCCGGTCAGAGACAGCAGAGGCCCTGTGCTGGCCAGGGGGCTCCGCTGTTACCACCTGTGTCCTCTCCGCTGAGCCTACTCTACCGCATTGCAGGAGCCGGCCCCTGCAGGAAGGTCCGTCCTCCTCGGAGCCCGCCTGGCTCTGGATCTGGGGATCGGGTTTCCCTCAGTGCCACTCTGGGCTCCTGCACTCACATGCCTGACTCTCGTGTCTCACACGGCCCTTGCTGCAGACCGGCCCGTGCAGGCCCAGAGTCCCCTCGTCCTCCATCCTGCTGTGCTGTCCTGACGCCCCCGGGTGCCGCCCGGAGGTCCCCTTGGACCCTGCTGAGCCTGACGACTGCTCAGGACAGACAACGGCAAATGTGCCTGGCACACGGTGTCCCCAGGTCAGCAGGGGCACGTGAAGGTCAGCACCTGTCCCAAACAGCGTGTGCTCGGGACCGTCAACGAAGTGGCCAAGAAGGGGCACAGGGTGCCATCCTGCCGGACACCAGGCTCCGTGTGAGCTGGCGGGGCTGAGACCGGGACCCCTGGGTTCTGAAGCCTCACACCCCACCGTCCTGATCTGGCTTCCACTCCCCATCTCTTAGGGACAGATCCCAGCCCTGCTCCTCGTCACCATCCTCAGCCTCTTGTGGCACTGAGCTCTGCTGGCCCTGGCTGTCCCACACTGCTGTCCTTGCTGGGATACTGTGAGGACACGTGCCCCTGCCAGCAGGGGCAACAGGACTGAGCTTCTCATGCACTAGCTTTAGGGCTTGGGTGGGTCACCTGACCACTGCGTGCCTCAGTCTCCCCGCCTGTAAAATGGGGGTGAAATCCACTTCCCTGGTCATGGTGTGCAGATAATGCAGAGGGCACTGCTGTCCTTAGAGGTCACAGCGGCCTGGCCAGGATGGGCAGCAGCCAGGGGTAACAGTGGCCGCTGTCCCCTGTGCACCCAGAGGAGGAAGAGGACAGCCACGCAGGTGGCTGCTTCCCCCACGGCTGGGAGCCCGCAGCAGCAGCAGGGCCGGGTCCCTTCTCATTCCGGGCGGACAGGCGTCCCCAGCCCCAGCACCCGGAGGACTCAGTTCCCCCAGCCCTCCCACACTCGCACGGGTCCCTTCTAACCTCCAGCACACACCTCACCCCACACTCATTTACCAAAAATAATGAAAAATAAAAGTGAAGAAAAGTTTACGCACTTGTTTTACCTGTATGAGTCCTGGTGTGGGTCTTCAGGTGGTCGGACCGGGAGAACTTTCGCTGACAAGTTTTACACTGGAATGGTTTCACACCTAGACGGACAGAGAAGGTCTGGCCTCGGCCCTAAGGTGCGGCCCGCAGCAAGCGCTGGGCCGGCGTCCTGGCGGCTGCAGCGCCGGCTTTCAGCCACACCTGCGGTGTCCCTGGCACCCCGGGACCAGCAGGACCGAGACCCTCAAGGACCTGCTCTGTCCTGGAATAGAACACCCTTCCTGTGCCCCGAGCACAGCACCCGACCTCGGGCAGCTCCTGGCTGCGGTGGAGGCCGAGAGCCTGCAGCTCGCCGGGGTCGCCAGCCCATCACTGGGGACTGGGAGAAATGGGTGACGTTGCTTTTCCTTCGCTTTTTCTTCTTTTTTAAGAGAAAGAAAGTCTCCAGATGAGGCCAGAGATACTGGAAAAATGAAACCGATGCAGACCCTCGTCCACATTCAACAAGAAGAGAAGCGAGCACCGCCCTAACCCCAGGGAGGGCAGCGGCCGCAGGCAGCGGCCCACAAACCTGTGTGTCTCCTCTGGTGCCTTTTGAGCTGGTCGGAGCGCGAAAACCTCCGCTCGCAGTCCTTGAAGTCACACTGGTACGGCTTCTCACCTTGGGGAAGACACATGTGCTGTGTGAAATGATTCTGCAAACGTGGGCTCGTGGGAGGCGGCCCAGGTGGGTGGCGGGACGGCGACACCAGCTTCCGTGGAGGGGACAGGCGCCGAGGACGACCCCATCCAGGCACCGAGCGGGGCAGCTTCCTCCTCGTGAACTGGGCCAAAACCTGGCACAGCAAGGGACTGGGACGGAGTGGCCTGGGGCATCTGTGCCTGCCACAGTGCAGCGTCGGCAGGGGACAGTGAGCCAAGAGCTCACTGCACTGAGCTGGGCGGATTCCGGGGGACGTCCCTGAGGGGGCCCCTCGTGCCATGCCCAAAGCCTTGGTGTCCTCTGCTGCCGACCTGGGCGCTGCACGGCTGTGCCATGTGGGACTGAACCGGGAGCAGGGCACCCCACGGCTGTGTCCCTCCCTCACCCCGGAGAAGCGGGGTGGGGCCTGTGCACCCCTGCTCGGGCACCCTGCCCTCCGCTGAAAGCTCGGCCAGCACCTAGGGCTGAGCCAAGGGCACCCGGCCGCTGTGGGGTTCCTCCTGCTTCAGAGAAGTCCAAGTCTCGGACCCTGGGCAGACGGCAGGCCCCCGGCACGACCTCTCGATCCGTCTGCACCTGCTCCTGCGGCCTCACGATTCCTGAGTCTGCCTTGCGTCTAGCTCACCTGGACACCCACTGCCCCTCAGTCCCTGACCCTACTGACGTCTCTCACGGACACCACGCTCTGAGGCACTGTGGTCAGACCGAAGCCCTTCCTTCCCCGCCGACCTGCAGGAGCCGCGCCTCGCCCTGCCCACTGTTGCCCGACTTCCTGGGCTCCAGGTTCACGCCCAGCCCATGCTCAGCTCCCTGTGCAGAGGGCACGAGCTGCCATCTGCCCCCCACTGCTGGACCTGCCTCTCTCTCAGCCCTGCTCCCCCTTTCTCCTCTGCTGCCCGCGCCAGCCCGATGGCCACCTGAGCCCTGCTGCTCCCGGAATCCTCCCGGCCCCTCTCCGGTGTGTTCCCTCTCCACGTGTGGACGCCCCCTGCTGACAGCACACGGCCACAGATGTCCCCGTTGCTTCTCCTTTGCGTCCAGCCCTGCTCACGCGCTCTCAGGCAGGGCTAAGAGGGCAGGGCCCTGAGCCCAGCCTCCCCACTGCCCCGGCCTCTTCAGCAGGTGAACCCCACTCACAGCAGTAGGGGCTGCGGGCTGCTGACCACGCCTACCCTCCCCTCTCCCCACACTGCCCGCCCCGGCCCTGTGCTCCCCCAGGCTGAGGTCCTTGATGGGTCCCCTATGACCATGACAGACGCTTTTCAAGGGGGCAGCGTGTGACACAACACGGAGTGTGACCGGCACACATGACGCACACGGTGCTGCCGCCCGAGGCTGCTCTTCCCCGCTGCCTCTGCAGACCCAGGCGGCAGGAGGCGGTTCTCAGGCCTCGCTTCTCCCGCTTCCTGGCCCCGCCATCGGCAAGGCCATGAAACGATGGCTCTTGAGGCCACCCTGCAGCGTGGTAGGCCAGCCACAGCCACCTCGGGACAACCGGGCATCCCTGGGGGACCCGGCCACACGCCCACCCTGCAGCCCCAAAGTGGCCAGCCTAGGCCAGCACTCGGTCTAGGGCCAGCTCCTGGACTGGCTGCTAGGAGGGTCCTGGGGAGAGCACCGCGGGGTCTGCGCTCACACGGGGGGCACAGCACGCGAACCTGCCTGCATCCCCCCGCCTCTGCCTGCACAGCCGCCCTCCCGCGCTGCTCCACCCTGCGGGGGCTTCCCGGAGCTCTTCAGCGAAGGGCCGACGCCCTGGGGTCCCCAGCCCGCCCTGGCGGCCCCACCGCTGCCCCCCGACCCAGACCTGCGCCCCCCTCACCCGTGTGCTTCCGGCTGTGCATCTGCAGGTGGGACAGCTTGAAGTACCGCTTGTTGCAGCCGGGGTAAGCGCACATGAAGGGGCGCTTCTCGCTGCTCTCGGAGGCCGAGCGGACCAGTGTGGGGGCCACGCCCGGGACACGGCGCACGTCCTAGGCAGAGGCAGAGGCAGAGGCCGTCGGTGCGTGCCAACGTCCCGGGGTGGGAGCGCAGGCGTCGCCCAGAGCAGGGTCAGCGGCACAGGGCTGTGAGATCCGAGCCACCCCTTCGCGCCCAGTCTCGGCAGGGAGCACCCGCAGCGGCCAGCAGGAACCCGGCTGGATGAAGCCGGCTCAGGCCACCGGGCGCAGTGAGATGTGGAGCCAGGGAGCCCCGCCTGGCCAGCTCAGCCCCTAGTGTCCCAGCCCAAGGCGCCTCCCACGCCCTCCGTCTGGTCTGCTGAGCCCCACGACCTGGGTCAGGGCTCTGTCTGTGACGCCACAGTGTGGCCAGTGCGGCCTACAGCGGCGACACCAACACCACGGGGACCATCCGCCGTCTGTACTGTGTCTACACTGTCCCCCTCCTGGGGGTAAACTGAGTCACAGGAGCATGAGCCCAGGCGCCACTAAACCTCCCTATTCCGTCACAGACAGACAAGCCGAGGCCACAGCCCCAGGCGCCTCCCTGACCACGGGAGCAGATCTGGGACCCGGAAGCAGCTGGCCCTGGGCAGCCCCACTCCACCGGCCTTCCACTTCACTCCGGCTTGGAAGGGAAGGGGCTGCGGTAACACCCGGCTTTGGAGCATCC